>CM055850.1:31736278-31778778 GCA_029490765.1 Euthynnus affinis
CCAAATCATTAGAGGAGTTGCCATGGCAACCTGCACTAACGCTGTCTGTATGTGGAGACTGAACAGCTCGTGGTGTGTAAATGTTTCTCCTCTAATACGTGGTGCTGTTTATTTCAGCAGCTGTGTGTCAGTGTGGTTGCTGGGAAACGTGGCTCCGCCTCCCGTCACATTCATATCAGTCATGCACAGACCGCCGCCGCCGCCGCCGGCGACCATCACACAGCAGAAACAGAAAGTGAAATCACGTGGCAGAGAGAGAAAAGTGACGTCAGGCTGAAACAATAAAGATGCAAACATAAATCTAAGAGATGCAGTGAAGCTTAGCGACAGACAGGAAGCGGCGTCTGATCCTCTTACCTCGATCATTATATGAAAGGCGTGCTGGTTGAAGAGAAACACAGGTTCAGACAGAAGAAACACACAGCTGATCGCATTATTGATTACACACAATCACACAGCTGATCACTGCACCCACTCCTGCATGCAACTGTGGTTGCTATGGTTACCGTGGTCAAACTCAGACTGAAGTTCAGACAGATGATGAAGGTCTGATCATCAGGACTGATCAATACAGACTCATTGATACTTTCCTTCTTTTATCAATAACTGTATGTTTATGATGTTTATCTTCTGTTATTGATCGTATAACATGTAGCCGTGTTTATTTATTAACACGTTATAACAGTATTATTGATTGTTTGTGTGTTTCAGAGTGTGATATAAAGTATTGATCGGTGATGTTGGTCTGATGTCCACTTCCTGTCCGCAGCTCATTGATCAGAACAGGCTGATCAGCAGCTGATCAGACACATTGAACCCTTTAAAGGACTCATTCAAACCTTTTAATCTCTAAACTCTGTTAAAATGTTCAAACCTGTTTTTCTTGTTCTGATTTCAAACATTTTGCAGGAAACGCTGATCAGACGGTTTGATGACGGATCAGAGGGGGAGGAGCAGAGAGGAAGTCAGTCTGATCAATAACTGCTTCACTGAACACACACTCACACACAACCACAAAACACACACAAAGAGTTTTAATGTTTTAGTCTTTGAACCATTCAAGATGTAAATTAAAGAAAATCTTTCATGTTGTTTGATTTATAAAAACCTTAAATCTCAGATACGTTAAAACACCTTCAGATGAACGATCAGAGCGTCTGCTGCTCATCGATGGATAAACATGGACGCCGCCTCGCCACTTCCTGCCGCCATCCGAGGTGAAGCGGCGGAGCGGCTAACACGGAGGGGGCGGGACTTACGGCCAGGAGCTGTGATGTCATCCATCGTTATAAAACAGTCGTTAAAGGCCGTTAACCTTCATCCTGAGTCACCTGACCACGAACGAGACGCCGCTGTACAACCAGCAGGAACCAATCAGATCCTTCCCCTCCTGCCTGTGTGTGTGTGTGTGTGTGTGTGTGTGTGTGTGTGTGTGTGTGTGTGTCTCACCTGTGTGGGGACCAGTACAGGTGGGTAGGCCAGTTTGTGGTGTCGGTACATCCAGAAGGAGAAGAAGACGATGGCGGTGACGGCCATGATGGGAACCAGCGAGTACATCAGCGTGGTCAGCACCGGAGGCGGTGATGTCACCGGCTTGTTTGTCGCTACGGCAACACGCAGGGACAAAAAAAAACAAAGGTCAGCTTATGAAGTTACACAAAAAGCACCATGAGGAAAAGTTATAAAAACTAAAATGTGACAAAAGTTATAATTTCATAAGAAGAAACTAATTAATATGTTTAATAAAGATAAGAAAACAAAACTTTAGTCAATCAAATAATAATTAGCAAACATGAAAAGGAAAGTTTTATTTTACAAATAATAAAAAGCAGAAACTGTTTGTATCACAAAAGAAAATAATTTTGTTTACTACATTTCAAAATAAGTCCAAATATGAAAAAAATACAAATATGTCTAATAATAGTAATAATAATAATAATAATAATAATGATAATAATAATAGTAGGGGGGTCAGGTGGTGGGGGGGTCAGGTGGTAGGGGTTCAGACGGTAGGGGGTCAGGTGGTAGGGGTCTTACTGGGGATGGGAGGCTGGTCTGGACTGTAGAAGAAGCGTTTGTTACACAGACTTCCTTCACAGCAGCAGAAGAAGACTTCAGGAGCGTCTTTCTTCTCCACACACTCGCTCCTGTCAGGAGAACAACAACATGTCAGGACTTTAAATACTTTAAACGTTTATGAGACTCATGGCAACACATCTGTCTCCATGACAACTGAACAACGTCCTCTGAGGAAGACCGTCTGATCCGGCTGAAAGCTCTTGAAAAGCAGTAGAGCGTCCTTTGAGTTTGAGTCTGATCCAGTAAAAACATACTGACATGACATCAGAGGACGACCTCTGACCTGACCAATCAGTATCATGTGACCCAGACCAGATACTGATCCTGAAGGGTCCTGAAGGGTCAAATACAAAGACCAGGTCACCCTTTCCACATCTGTGACGGTCTGTGAAAGTCTGTGAAAGTCTGTGAAAGTCTGTGAAAGTCTGTGAAAGTCTGTGAGGGTCTGTGAGGGTCTGTGAGGGTCTGTGAGGGTCTGTGAGGGTCTGTGAAAGTATGTGAGGGTCTGTGAAAGTCTGTGAGGGTCTGTGGAAGTCTGTGGAAGTCTGTGGAAGTCTGTGAGGGTCTGTGAAAGTCTGTGAGGGTCTGTGAAAGTCTGTGAGGGTCTGTGAAAGTCTGTGAGGGTCTGTGGAAGTCTGTGAGGGTCTGTGAAAGTCTGTGAGGGTCTGTGAGGGTCTGTGAGGGTCTGTGAAAGTCTGTGAGGGTCTGTGAAAGTCTGTGAGGGTCTGTGAGGGTCTGTGAAAGTCTGTGAGGGTCTGTGAAAGTCTGTGAGGGTCTGTGAAAGTCTGTGAGGGTCTGTGAGGGTCTGTGAAAGTCTGTGAAAGTCTGTGAAAGTCTGTGAGGGTCTTTGAAAGTCTGTGAGGGTCTGTGAAAGTCTGTGAGGGTCTTTGAAAGTCTGTGAAAGTCTGTGAGGGTCTGTGAGGGTCTGTGAAAGTCTGTGAAAGTCTGTGAGGGTCTTTGAACGTCTGTGAAAGTCTGTGAAAGTCTGTGAGGGTCTGGTCTGGTCTGGTCCGGTCTCTGCTGCTCACCTGTCGTAACAGTTGACGTCGTCCAGCCAGCAGCCCTGTTTCACCACCTGTATTCTCCCCGACACGTTCTTCCAGGTGGCGAAGCAGTGCAGCCTCTTGTCCTTCTCGCCGTAGCAGGACTCCACGCCGCTGAGGTTCCCCCGACTCTCCGACGCCGCCGCCGCAGACGAGGAGGAGGAGGAGGAGGAGGAGGAGGAGGGGTTGTAGTTGTAGTGGACACACTCCTGAGTCTCGGAGCGTCCCAGGATGGCGCCTGAGGAGCAGAGACAGGAAACAGCTGATCAGGATGTATTGATCCTTAAAACTGAGGACTTCCTGCCGCAGCCTCTGACAGGTGTCGCTTTCAGCCAATCAGCAGCTCCATCCAGCTGTGACATCACACCTGCAGCTCAGTGAAGTACTGATCAGAAACAGTGATCGATACGTCTCATTGATCATCGCTGCAGCTTCACTCGATGCTTTTAACGAATGAAGTAAGGATTAATCAATAACTAGATGATTCATTGATTACAGTGAATCACCTGAAGGTCATGTGACATCAGCTTCCTGTCTGACTGTAGACATTTAACAACTGATCGATTAACTGATAACAGATTTATTGATAACCCAGCATTTATAGAAACATTTGGATCAGGTGAAGCCAATAAGTGTTTAATTATTGATTATGGTGTCAGTGATCAGTCACATGTTCATGCTGACAGACGTTAAACTGGATCTTCTGCTGGAACTGATGACTTAAACAGTGCAGATCATTTTTCTGTCTTGCAGCTAATTGATTGATCATTTCAGCCCTAATCTGATCAGAGGTTTATCAATCAACCTGTTAATCAATCATCTGAAGGAAATAACCAGCAGATTAATGATGAAAATAACTGTTCCTACTCATAAGATGTTTATCAGGTAAAAAGTTAACTTTCAGTTCCTCCAAAAGTGACGATTTGTTTATTTTAGCAACAAACAAACAAACAAACATAAACATCCTGCTGCAGGAAGTATGATCAGCTGATGTAGTTATTGTAGTAAAAGTAGTGACTGATATATTATTATATATGACATCATTAGATTATTATTACTACTTTATATACAGTTGGCTAGCTTAGTCCTGTGGTTCCCAAACTATGGGTCGGGGCCCTCCAACGCGCCGCTGCTGAATATCTTTGGACAAACTAAACTTTGTGGAAACGGGCTTTAAGCTGTGTGACATGTTTAAATAGTAATCAGTGACTGATGGAGCAGGCAGAGGACAGCACAGAGGATAGCACAGAGGACCGGACAGAGGACCGGACAGAGGATAGCACAGAGGACCGGACAGAGGATAGCACAGAGGACCGGACAGAGGATAGCACAGAGGACCGGACAGAGGACAGCACAGAGGATAGCACAGAGGACCGGGCAGAGGACAGCACACAGGACCGGACAGAGGACAGGACAGAGGACCGGACAGAGGACCGGGCAGAGGATAGCACAGAGGACCGGACAGAGGATAGCACAGAGGACCGGACAGAGGATAGCACAGAGGACCGGACAGAGGATAGCACAGAGGACCGGACAGAGGATAGCACAGAGGACCGGACAGAGGATAGCACACAGGACCGGACAGAGGATAGCACACAGGACCGGACAGAGGACAGCACACAGGACCGGACAGAGGATAGCACACAGGACCGGACAGAGGATAGCACAGAGGACCGGACAGAGGATAGCACAGAGGACCGGACAGAGGATAGCACAGAGGACCGGACAGAGGATAGCACAGAGGACCGGACAGAGGATAGCACAGAGGACCGGACAGAGGACAGGGCAGAGGACAGCACAGAGGACCGGGCAGAGGACCGGGCAGAGGATAGCACAGAGGACCGGAGAGAGGATAGCACAGAGGACCGGAAGTGTCCGCTGCTCCTCTGTGTGGTTATTAAGGTGGACTCTATCTGCCAGGTATCAGCTGCACTCACCTGAGGAGCAGGAGATGAGGAAAACACTGAAGGCCAGTTTGGTCGCTGATCCCATTGTGGATCCAAAGATAAAAACCCTTAATGTGAGTTATAATCCCAAAGCGAAGACACGGCAGGATTAGCGTCCCTTTAACCCGGCGATGGCTCTGCTGCTTACAGCCGCCTCTGAGCGCCTGCACCATGGAGCAGGACGGAGCTCCGTCCCGCTTCACACATCCAGTCCGGTCCTGAACTCACCACGTAACATGCGAGGACCCCGACAGGATCCTCCACCAGTGAAACCGCGTAATTCCTGAACACGGAGCCGCAGATATAAGCCGTTTATCAGAGAGCAGGCCCGGTTAAGAGACGGGGATCAGCTAGCAGGCTGCACCGACAACAACCATCAAACATCATCCGACTCTCAGGTATCGTCCCCGGGATCGGAGGCAGCTGGACGGGCCGACTCTCAGGTATCGTCCCCGGGATCAGAGGCAGCTGGACGGGCCGACTCTCAGGTAGAATAAAGTCACTGACAGCTGTGCAGCCGGCGTGAAACGATCAAACTGAACGGAAAAACAGTCTTCTTCTCCGGCTTTATCGAGGACATTTTCATCGATCTGTAACTGTTAGCGTACGTTAGGTCCAGAGCAGGAATGACAGCGGGATTAAGAGGAGCTCCAGCCACAGCTAGCTGCTGGTAGAGTCGCTCCAAATTCCTCCTCTTAGTTACAAAACCTGCCTCCTTTTCTCCAAGCTGACCCCGAGTGTTCACGACATGTTATCGAACAAAATAAGCATCTAACATGGTGGTAGTGCGATCCGGGTTCAAGAGTCCACACGTTCCCGGTGAAACAAAATGTTATCGACTGAAACTACAGCCCCGCATCCGCCGCTCACGAGCTCTGCCCGGGCACTGACAGCTGGCTGGCCCGGCTAGCCGTTAGCTTAGCTCCGAGGAGAGCAGCCCGACTGGTCGGACGGGAGCGGATTCCCGGGTTGGACACCGAAGAAGGAAACCCCGCAGGCCGCGCACACATCCAGCTGCTCCCTCTCAGCGAGACAGCGGATCCGTCCTGTAAATGATCCCGGACTCAATGAAAATAAACAACCGAGGTTTGTGCTTCCTGCTGCGGGTCCTCCGTGTCTTTACTTCCACTCTCTCCCAGGCAAGATGGCCGCCTCGCTCAGATTATTTTTGTTTTTTTTTTTCACCTCCTTCCATAGAATCTGGATATTATGACTGACACCGGTAGTGGCCAATAAGGAGCTCAGTCCGTATCCCTTCACCAATCATGTGCGGCTCGCGACACAGGACGGCTGGAATGACAGAGAAGTTCCCGCCCCCTGCAGGGAGAGTGGCGGGACGTCAGAGCCGCGGTTTACTGACAACATGGAGGAGCAGGAGGGACCGCACCGCGGAGGGTAATCATAATTAATAAATAATCAGAACTATAATAAATACATAATCAATACTATAATCAGTACATCATGAATAATTAATAGAGTAATCATTACATAATACTGTAATCAATACATAATCAATACATAATACTGTTGGCCCATAATTTTAACCTGCCTGTTAAATGTAAAGTCATTTTAAAGACAGCAGGCTGCAAACATCTCTTAGCTAACAAGATCCAGCCTGTAAATCTGATTCATCTTCTCTTCACGTCCAATAAGAGGATTGAACATAAAGCCTTAAACTCTCCACATGTCTGCAGAGAAAGTTCAAATCTACATGACATGAGATTGACCTGGATTCGATCGGTGATGGGTGTCCCAGTTACAGATCAATTCTGACCCATCATATATAATCCCTTTGCTATAATCCAGCACTAATCTGTAGTAACGCTGTGTTCACTGCTGCTCAGTCACTCATCTGTCCAACGGGAACATAGAAACAGCTTCTTTTTGTTTGTTTGATACTGTTGCTACTGCTGCGCCTCTGCTGCTGCTCCTCTGCTGCTGCTGCTACTGCTGCTCCTCTGCTGCTGCTGCTCCTCTACTGCTGCTCCTCTGCTGCTGCTCCTCTGCTGCTGCTACTGCTGCTCCTCTGCTGCTCCTCTGCTGCTGCTGCAACTGCTGCTCCTCTGCTGCTGCTACTGCTGCTCCTCTGCTGCTGCTGCTCCTCTACTGCTGCTGCTCTACTGCTGCTCCTCTGCTGCTGCTCCTCTGCTGCTGCTGCTACTGCTGCTCCTCTGCTGCTCCTCTACTGCTGCTCCTCTGCTACTGCTGCTGCTCCTCTGCTGCTGCTCCTCTGCTGCTGCTAATGCTGCTGCTCTACTGCTGCTGCTCTACTGCTGCTGCTCTACTGCTGCTGCTCTACTGCTGCTCCTCTACTGCTGCTCCTCTGCTGCTGCTCCTCTGCTGCTGCTAATGCTGCTGCTCTACTGCTGCTGCTCTGCTGCTAATGCTGCTGGCACTTTTCACTGGAGGTGTTTCAGATTAAAAATACAGCCTCATCCACACACATCAGCTCTGCACAGAGTTTATATACTGAAGCATTTTCCAGCTTGCTGATGTCTCAGGATAAATGAAGGTAGGAAACTCAGAACAATAAATAAAAATACTTGAACTAGATTTATACAGCTGCTGTCAGATGATGTAAAGTGACTGAGAGCTGAATAAAGGAATAAAACTACACATGAACTTAAAGACTAATACGTTTGTCATTTATACATTCTATGATGGGGTCAGAAAGATTAATTACCTCAAATTACTTCAAATGACTTGTTTTGTGAAAGAATTTATTCACTTGATTATCATAACAGACTAAGAAAACAACTAAACATTTATTATGAGCTATATTTATTTGAAAAGTTGGAAACAGATCTTTGGCATTTTGCATAAAAATGTTCCTTTTTCAGGTTAAAAAGTGTTCAACATTAAAAATATTTATATTTAATTTTAGTAACATAGTTGGAAAAAATTAGCATATATTTATAAATTTGAATTTATGACAATAACCTGCAAGATAAAAGTTTTTAAAAAGCCAAAGAAAGCAAATGGAAGGAAGGGAGGGAGGTTGACTCTAAAAGAGGTGATGCCTTTGACTTCTACCCTAAAGATAGTCACTCCTACCTCTGAGGACCCCCGTCCTGTTGTGTCCTGTGGTTGAACACAGCAACACTCTCCAGCAGCACCCACAAACCAAAGGGTCACAACAAGAAGATCAACTACAAAGTTTCTGCCGTACACCAACAGCACCAACACCATGTGGTTTAAAAACAAGTTACTGTGATCTGACGAACTGGGAGGCCACACCCACTGATCCACTGATCTGTGGAGCGACTGCGTTCCACACACAAAAAGGTCACAACGACGAAGCAGCTGCAAAATTCTCGAAAGCAGTAACATCCAAAATCACCAAATCAAAGTGGACTGCAACAACCACAACATGAATCGGTCACAGTGTCAACCACACAGACAAATGTTGCCAACTTCCCCTAAAACAGCAAACCACAAGTTACCCAACGAATGTGTAGTGAAATTACCACAACTCTAAGATAACAAACCACAAGTGACTGCAGACAGAAGTACGCAACATTGCTGCACAAATCAACGAGAAGAGATCACAACCAAGTTCTGCAAAGTGCAAAAACTGGTGCAACAAACGGGGGCTCGTCCAGGATCTGAATGTCCATGAGGGGAAGTCACTGTGTTTGTGTGGAGTGATCATCTCTGTTGTGCTTTGACTGGGTGACTCTTTCAGTAGCTTGCAGTTTCAGTTTTGAAGTACAAGGTAGCGGCTGCGCAGCTTGTAAGAGCTTTCCACTTTGTTGTTTTGCCTTTTTATTTTTGGTGCTAATTCTGAGTAGAGGCACGCTTCAGTGTGTAGCAGCTGGCTGCATCTGTGCTCTGCAGTGATGCACTGAGTTCAGCCTCTAAAGCCACTGAAGGCTCGCTAGGTTAGTTAGCTAGTTAGCCATCTGGGTAGGCAGGTAGGGGTCCGTGTGCTGTTGGATATGTTTAGCGTGTTGCATGTGCTGTGGTTGGATATGTTTAGCGTGTTGCATGTGCTGTGGTTGGATATGTTTAGCGTGTTGCATGTGCTGTGGTTGGATATGTTTAGCGTGTTGCATGTGTGCTGTGGTTGGATATGTTTGGCGTGTTGCATGTGCTGTGGTTGGATATGTTTGGCGTGTCCGTGTGCTGTGGTTGGATATGTTTGGCGTGTCCGTGTGCTGTGGTTGGATATGTTTGGCGTGTCCGTGTGCTGTGGTTGGATATGTTTAGCGTGTTGCATGTGCTGTGGTTAGATATGTTAAACGTGTTGCATGTGCTGTGGTTGGATATGTTTAGCGTGTTGCATGTGCTGTGGTTGGATATGTTTAACGTGTTGCATGTGCTGTGGTTGGATATGTTTGGCGTGTTGCATGTGCTGTGGTTGGATATGTTTAGCGTGTTGCATGTGCTGTGGTTGGATATGTTTAGCGTGTTGCATGTGCTGTGGTTGGATATGTTAAACGTGTTGCATGTGTGCTGTGGTTGGTTATGTTTAGCGTGTTGCATGTGCTGTGGTTGGTTATGTTTAGCGTGTTGCATGTGCTGTGGTTGGATATGTTTGGCGTGTTGCATGTGCTGTGGTTGGATATGTTAAACGTGTTGCATGTGCTGTGGTTGGTTATGTTTAGCGTGTTGCATGTGCTGTGGTTGGATATGTTTAGCGTGTTGCATGTGCTGTGGTTGGATATGTTAAACGTGTTGCATGTGCTGTGGTTGGATATGTTTAGCGTGTTGCATGTGCTGTGGTTGGATATGTTTGGCGTGTTGCATGTGCTGTGGTTGGATATGTTTAGCGTGTTGCATGTGGGCGATCAGTAGGAGGATTTGTGAAGCGGCTGGGTTTGTGCTGACAGTCTCCTCTGGGACTTGCAGCCTTTGTGTTCCTGCAGGGTGGAAATACCGCGGCTGCTCGGCATTCCTCAGCTCATTAACTTTTAATCAAAGATCTAAAAGTGACGGAGGGGTGAGACGACCCCGCTGAGGTCGGAGCGAGTGGTCGGGTGGATGTCAGGAGGACGGCGCTGCATCTGTCGCAGCGTGTCATCGCTGTCAGACCGCCGACCTTCAGCCCACATACATGAAGCTCTGCTGTCCAACATGACAAACCTGACGCTCCTCATGCTGCCGTGTTATTCTGTCCATTCATGTGTTCAGTATTGATGATAAGATGTTCACTGGAATTACACCATGGTCTGGGTGAATACTCGATTCTGATTGGCTGCAGCGTGTCCATTAATCCCTGATAACGGACGCCCTGATATGAAGGTTACATTTACATTTTCAGATAATATAATTATATTAAAAATGATTATAAGGGAATGTTATGAGGAAAGTCATGAGGATATTAATTGATTTTAAGGCAGAATGTAAAGTTGTCTGCTGTCCAGTAAACAGATGGATAAATAAATGATTATAAAACAGTAGATATGATATCAGAGTGTTTGCAGTTGTTTCTCTGAGACTTTGTTTCTGAGCTCAGTGAGTGAACGTGGAGCGCGCTCTGTGCAGTGTTAACCACATGTTAAACACAGGCTATGATTAGCCTCTGTGCTGTTTGCTGTTATGTAACGTTCCTACAGAACACATCAGGCTGCTGAGAGGACCTGAGGGACGTCTTCTCCTCCAGCAGCCGCAGCTTCAGGCCGGATTACAGGAATAACTTTAAAATGAAGCCGGGAGGACACAATGTACTATTATATAACTCCCAGCTCCTCCAGATCACTGTGATTCACAGCTGCTTTGATCAATACTTTATATCAACTCTGTGTAATGTTCAACTGCATCTGGTGACTTTTTATTCTCTTTTAGCTCTGAGTTTTGGTTCTGCAGAACACGTCCCTGACAGACCAGCAGCTTAAAACTGTAGATTCAAGATTAAACCTGTGTACACACAAAGTCAGACGCATCGCTTTCACCAGATTTATAAAGCTGTGTATATATGGTTCTGTTTTATACAGCGGGCTGCAGCGTGCCAGCAGCGTATGGATGTGTGTTAATGGGTGAATGTGGCTTGTAGTGTTAAAGCGGTGGACCAGAAAGTGCAGTCCATTTACCATTTACATGCAGAGCCTCATTTCCACTCCAACAGTTATCCATTAATGGATGAAGACGCCTCCGTCTTCGTATCAACACGCTGCCTGCTGCACCTGTCTCTACACCTGTCAGTGAACCAAAGGGAAAGAAGAAGACGTGCAGTTTCACAGATTGTGTTGCACCGGCAGCAGAACAGCTGACATCACACACAGCTGTGCAGCTGTTTATAGAGTTCACATCATTAATTCATCACATGGACTGAAAACCATCATCGCAAACATAATCAATGATAGCACTCACATCTAAACCGACTTTACAAGGTTTGACACAACTAAGGATAAAATAAAGAGAAATTTAAAGCTCTAATTAATAATAATTCCTCATTAAAACATGTAAAAACAACTAGACCAGACAGAAGCTTCTCTCCTGAAACCGTCAGGTTGTTGTCACTCAGGTCTAGACCTATGTTCTATATGTTGTTGAGTTGTGTTCTTACATTAATGTTCAAACCCAGAGAAATCTGTCATTTTAATCAAAGTAACGGACCGTTTCATTTGGTGGCCTGTCAATGGCGTCATACCTCCTCTACCAAAGAGTATAGTGCACAAGATGCATGCGTCGGCGCCGTGTTTGTCCGCTACAATGGCGTCTAGCAAAGAGTAACTTACACACATACAAGATAATACATGGGCTTTGTTGTGCTTGTTCCACACAAACTGTTAGAAATGGACTTTTATTCAGTTTGAAGCCACATTTTCATGATAAATTTAGCTGGTTTTTAACTTGATCTTTTAGCCGCAAGAAGGATTTTAGTCATTGGACGTCTGGATCTTAAGTTATCAGAGAAATAAACTGGGCAAACGTTAGCAGCAGCTCGGCTAACAGCCCCTCCAGGAAGTCCGCTGCTCGCCCAACATGGTGGAGAAACACTGATTTTTTAGCTGAAACTGCTTTATTCAGTGTTTTTACCTGTAATCAGCGGGTCCGTTTGTTCTGGAGAGGAGGAGACCTCTACGGGTAAAAACATCCTGAACCATCAACACTGGAGTAATCCTATCCCACTGAAGCTGCTGCTTTAACAACCAACACTACAACTCCCATCATCCCTTGCTGCTTCACACCGTCATCACACTCCAGCTGTTCTTATTGTTTATATTAAATTACATGTTGTTAGTTTAACAACAAAATAAAATGTTGACTTTTATATAAATTTAAATGAATCTCACAGTAATTAATCTCAATAAAAGCGTCTTTATAGATCTCTGAAAATCAGTTTTTTATTAACTTAAACAAACAAATGTTTCAGTGAAGATTGTCTCAGCTTATATTTGATCTCATGGCAGAGAAAGCTTTCTGCTGCTGAGAGCTGCTGCCCTGCACGTTTCATCTGCTCACACACACCTGAATCTAATCATTAACTCGTTATCAGGACCTTGACACGCTTCAGCTGCTTGATAAAGAGTTAATCATTAGAATCAGGTGTGTTAGAGTGGGGGAGATAAAACCTGCAGGGCAGCGTGGTGACCGGCAGTCTGCAGAGCGCCACATCCTGTTTTTATAATGTGTTTATTTTAGTTTATGCACGTGGCTCCGGATGTTTTACAGAAATGATTCATCACTGTGTCAAACAGTCCATCTGATCTCCATATGAACCCCTGCAGGCCAATAAAACACTACTTTTAAAACTAACAGAGTTTCCAGATAGTTTTAGAAGCGTCGTCTGTTCACAGAGAAACACCTGAACAACATTAAAACTGTTCAGTCAGCAAACACCTGACAGTCTGTACTGAGGGGAACATCTGCAGAGCTCATGGTGGCGCTAGAGGACACGTTGGATTCATCGTCAGGGGACCAGCTGAGCGGAGTTCAGTCAGTGAAGTGTTTGTGATGTGAAGCGGAGTGTGGAGGGAAATAAAGTGGCTTTTTAATTACTGGAGAGAGGCCATTAGCAGCTCGCCCACTCTCTGCTGCGTTTGGCAGCTTCTCAGTGGAAAGACAAGCAGCGGGGAGCCGACAGGAAATTCAATTAACAAGCAGCTGACAGAAATCAGCAGATACTTCAGTTTGATTTAAGGAGCGAGCTCTGAGGGTTTCTGTTTGTGTCAGTGATTCACTCTGAAAGCTTTCAGCGCTGTCCTGAAGAGAAACGCTTTGTTTTATGGCCCCTGGAAACAATTAATAACCTGATTACAGAGTTCAGCAGGCGCACCTCTAATTAACAAACTACCGTTAACTCGTTAAGACTCAGAAGATCAGCTGAACACACAAATATGAAATTACAATTCAACATTTAAACTCTCAGATCATAAATTATCAATACATTCATATTTATTTGGGTTTAAACAGATGTCTGCATAAAAGCCCACAGGTGCACCTTCACAGACCTTCACAGACCCTCACAGACCCTCACATACCTTCACAGACCTTCACAGACCCTCACAGACCTTCACAGACCCTCACAGACCCTCACATACCGTCACAGACCTTCACAGACCTTCACAGACCCTCACAGGCCCTCACAGACCCTCACAGACCCTCACAGACCCTCACAGACCTTCACAGACCTTCACAGACCTTCACAGACCCTCACAGACCTTCACAGACCCTCACAGACCATCACAGACCTTCACAGACCTTCACAGACCTTCACAGACCCTCACAGACCCTCACAGACCTTCACAGACCCTCACAGACTTTCACAGACTTTCACAGACTTTCACAGACCCTCACAGACCCTCACAGACTTTCACAGACTTTCACAGACCTTCACAGACCTTCACAGACCTTCACAGACCCTCACAGACCCTCACAGACTTTCACAGACTTTCACAGACCCTCACAGACTTTCACAGACTTTCACAGACCCTCACAGACCTTCACAGACCCTCACAGACCTTCACAGACCTTCACAGACCCTCACAGACCTTCACAGACCCTCACAGACTGTTCCTGTCTTGATCTGCAGCATCAGTTGAAGGTTAAAGGCAGTTCAGCGTTGGGTTTGTTGGAGTCGGGGTGAGGCAGGTCGTCTGGAGGTCGTTTGGAGGTCAGCTGGGCGGGATGACTGATGTTATCTATAATCTGTGTTTGAGGTGTATGAACCTTTTTCCTTTAACCACTTCCTGTTTGTTGAACTGTGAATCGCTGCTTCTCCTACCAGAAAATAAACGCTGTTAAACTCTGATCCTCGACTCCGGTCTCTGTTTGTTAAAGTTATTTTGGAGCAGAAGTTTAAAGTCAGTCATGTTTCTTCCAGCTGAGAAAAGTTTCTAGAATTAGATCTTTATGTCTTTTAATGATCTTTATAGAGTGATTCATGCTTTCAGCTGCATTATTGTATTATTATATTTTATGATGTAGTGTTTCATGTCTCAGCTTTTTTTAGCCAAATCACAGAAGTGTGATCATATCTCCATGTCAGCATCGCTGTCTGCTTTAGGAACGGCTTTAAATGTTTACTGTTGACCTTTAACCGTTTGTCACTGAGCTTCTGAGTCTGGCCAGCTTGACTTCCTCTGACGAGTCCTGTCAGATTTATTCATAAAGCACCAAATCATAATAAAGTTAGTCTCAGAGCTCCTCACAGAGCAGGTCCAGACTGGACCCTCTAACCTCCAGAGACGATGATGTTCAGTCTGGAGGAATCAAACCTTCATCGTCTCAAATAATGTCAGTGGATGTTCTGACTCAGACTGGAGTCATGTGATACGCAAACCGTTCAAAACAGGAAGTCCAACACAACGTGAAGACCTTAAAACACAAACTTTAACGTGTTCGGGTTAAAACGTTTTTAACTCTGAACCAAACAGTAACTGAGCAGCTTTACATCAGAATAACCCGTCTGACCCAAGGATGCTGGTTCTGCTGGTTCTGCTGGGTGTGAGAGATGGATGCAGCAGATGCAGCAGTGTGTGGATGCAGCAGTGTGTGGATGCAGCAGTGTGTGTGGATGCAGCAGTGTGTGGATGCAGTGGTATGTACGGGATGCAGGAGTGTGTGGATGCAGCAGTGTGTGTGGATGCAGCAGTGTGTGTGGATGCAGCAGTGTGTGGATGCAGCAGTGTGTGGATGCAGCAGTGTGTGGATGCAGCAGTGTGTGGATGCAGGAGTGTGTGGATGCAGCAGTGTGTGTGGATGCAGCAGTGTGTGTGGATGCAGCAGTGTGTGGATGCAGCAGTGTGTGGATGCAGCAGTGTGTGTGGATGCAGCAGTGTGTGTGGATGCAGCAGTGTGTGGGGGATGCAGCAGTGTGTGTGGATGCAGCAGTGTGTGTGGATGCAGCAGTGTGTGGGGGATGCAGCAGTGTGTGTGGATGCAGCAGTGTGTGTGGATGCAGCAGTGTGGGGGATGCAGCAGTGTGTGGGGGATGCAGGAGATGCAGCAGCTGCAGTTGTGATGCTTCAGTGAGTTGAGTTCAGTCACGAAGCTGCAGCTCAGAGACACAAACAGAAACTCTCTCGCTGCTCACGTGTGACTTCCTGTTTCCTGTCAGCCAACAGAGTCAAACACCTTCGCTGTGATCTCTCGTGATTCTGAGGATCTGCTGCGTGCCTGCAGGGTGGGGGAGGGGGAGCCCAGGCTGCAGCTGATTGGACGACTGAGCACACACCTCCCCCCACTCCATCCTGCCTCCATCAGCTGGTCACGCTACTCTGAAGAGACACACACTCACACACACACTCACACACACACTCACACACACACACACACACTCACACACACACACACTCACACACACACACACACTCACACACACTCACACACACACTCACACACACTCACACACACACACACACTCACTCACACACACACACACACTCACACACACACACACACACACTCTCACACACACACACACACACTCTCACACACACACACACTCACACACACACACACACACACACACACACACACACTCACACACACACTCACACTCACACACTCACACACGTTCAGCTCTTCAAATATTAAACATTAACTGAACACATGAGGAATGATGTAATTTATAAACAGTTTATATATTTAAAACATTATTTATCATCAGTCAGTAAACAGTTAGTTTATAAGCAGTTTATTAATGTTCAGTATTTATTATTTATTATTTAACTTTATTATTATTCATCATGAAACTGATGTTTATTACAGCAAAGAAACATTTTCATCCACTTTAAAACAGATTAAAACCAAACCATCACTGATCTCAACATCATTAAAACATTAATAATAATAATAATTATTATTATTATTATAATAATAATTATTATTATTATTATTATTGTCAGACGCTGTGAATCTTAATAAACACTAGTATCTGCTGACAGTTGTGTTATTACATGATCTAACTGGTAATTACAGTTTAATAACCACATAAACGTCTCAGTAAACTGTTTAAAAGTCGGCTGTTCATCCTTCAAAACTTCACACATTATCAAACCAAATAAATTCAAACTCTGATACTGGTGGTACTGGTGATACTGGTGGTACTGGTGGTACTGGTGATACTGGTGGCACTGGTGATACTGGTGGTACTGGTGGTACTGGTGATACTGGTGGTACTGGTGGTACTGGTGGTACTGGTGATACTGGTGGTACTGGTGATACTGGTGGCACTGGTGATACTGGTGTTACTGGGACTAATGTGTTCCTGTCAGCCAATCACAGCGCAGCGTCCTGCTCTCCAGCTTTAATCATCAGTGTGTTGCTGAAACAGGTTCTACATCATGTTGGATCAGAAAACGCTGATGTTTGAGACGAACGTGACTCCATTACCCACAATGCCTCTGAGCAGCCTCAGTCTGCTGTATATATATCTATATATAGAGAGAGATATCTGCTGGATTTGACTCATTTGGACGCTGAAGCTTCATATTAGCTTCACATCAACTTTAAATCCATGTTTGTAGAGAAGGAGGACTGTGGATTTAGTCCTCCATCACTTCCACAGTAAGGTCATTATGAAGGATCTTCAGTATGAACAGGAGGAATCAGTGACTCTGCATCGTTCCGAATCTTCTCACAGTTTCTGCATCTTTAACACTACAAACTGTTCAGAGACTGTTAAATGTAACTGCTCCTTATTGTTAAATAACTCTGAATGTTTTACTTATTTTAAGCTACAAATATTAAATATATTTGCATAGATGTAAAAAAAAAAAAAAGTTTGCCTGTTGCTTTGTTATTATAACATAAATATTTTTAATTTGTCAGGTTATGAAACATCGCTCCGTCAATCAAGGATCAAACTATCCAAGTGAATAAAGAGAAACAAACACAAACAGCAGGTGTTTCTTCAGGCTGCAGCAGTTTGTGGACATTTGGTTCTTTATTTATATTTATTAATTCCACTTAAATCACATTGATGTGGAAACACTGCAGTCTAGTGGCGGGATGATGTCACTTCACAGGGAACATAACCAGCATGCATTCTGGGAAATGTAGTTTCCAGTCCATGCACGCTGCGGCCACATTTGGCCTGCGGACCTCGAGTTTGGCACCCATGTTCTGGAGGTTCAGCATCTTACTGACACACTTAATGTTGAGTTTTCCTTTAATTTATCACCATCTGTATGTTTATTATATTATATTATATTATATTATATTATATTATATTATATTATATTATATATAAAGTCATGTAGGGTCAGTAACTGATGATCCAGTTTGTGTGTTTTCCTCTGCAGGAGCTGCAGGAACAGATCGACGGTGATCCTCTGCTGCTGCTGCTGCTGCGTCTCTCTGGCGTGTCTAATGCCACATGCGTGTCTGGATGCATGCATGCATGCAGGATCAGCAGCAGCAGGTAGAGGAACAGATGGATCGGCCCCCGGGGGCCTCTGACCTCGCAGGGTCACATTTGGGCCCCTGACACGCGTCCTCGCTGGTCATCAGCTGGTCTCTGCTGCAGAGGTTCAAACCTTCATATATTTATTTCACCTCTCAGAGAAACTTTAACCTCCATGCAGATTTAAACTTTCAGTAATAATCAATAATAAAGTTTATAGATTGAACATTATCTAATATTAAATATCAATAAACTAATAAATGTTCTTCTGTGTTGTTTGATGAAAGTTTCCACTCATTAAAGCAGAATAAATAATGTATTGATTTAAATCCTCAGATTGATCCAGAATCATCCAGCAGCTTTTACTTCCTGTTATTGATTACTGATGATGTCACACATGTAGTTAATAATAATATTAACAGCTGATCATGAACGCTGAGCAAACATCAGGCTGCAGCTGCAGAAAGTTGCATCACTGATGACATCACCGTCTGCTGCAGGAAGTGTGATGGACGCACGCCGCCTGCTGGACGGATCCATGAACTGCAGCAAGAAGCAGAGCGGCATGAATCAATAACCTGTTTATATTTATTATTGTTTGTTTGTTTGTTTGTTTACAGTCTGTGAAGCTGCAGGATGTTTGTGTTTCCAGACTCAGTCCTGCTCTGAGCTCAGCCATTCATTAATTAATAATTAATTAATAATAAATAATAAATATCTCTGATCTCAGTCTGAATGATGTCAGATGACATCAGATATAAATATATAAATATATTTAGATATTTATCGGATATAAATCTGTCCTCCTGACCTCTGACCTCTCCACCTGCTCGCTTCTACAGAAGGTCCGACATGAAGGAGACGTTTGCTCAGTTCAGGTAAATCCTGGTTGGTGCTGTAAAAACTATAATTCCATAAATCTGCTGTAAAAGTGATTATTGAGGAATGATGATGATGGTTCAGGTGCATCCAGCAGGTGAAGGCAGAGAGACGTACGCAGCAATAATTAATATTAATAACTGAACAGAACAAACCTACAAATGGAAATAAGACACCGGAGCAGAAGAAACAGTGAAATGTGGATTCTGTTAAACTCTGTTTTTATCTCTTTTATTGACGACATGTTTCCTTTTCTGAACACAATAATTAATTAAAAGCTCTCTCACATGATCTATATTATATATTATATTATATTTATAGGCTAGATGTTGCACAGCTGCTGTAGAGGTCTGTGTGATGTAATGACCACATGCAGCAGCAGAGGGCGCTGCTGGACAGTTAAAGGACTCTCTGCTGCTCAAACAGATCAAAGATCATCAGAGCAGCGTAACGAGCTCCATCACAGAGACAGAAGAGGAAAACCAGGACCCACATCTGGACTGGAGGCCAGATGTTACCGGTGTTCATCACTGCAGCGTTTTACTGACATCAGACACACAGATAAAAACATTTCAGTGTTTTATTACAGTAAATGTCGTTTAAATGTTTATCAGACATTTAATGGACAAAAACAAATAAAACATGTTCGATCATCTCAGCTTGTTTCTTTAGTTTTATTCTGTTTCACTGTTCATGTTCAGTGTTTGAGGCTCCTCGCTGTTAAACTGCTTCATCCCGTGGCTGCACCGGATTGGTCATCGGCCGCTGACATCACAGTGACATCACTCCCCTTCATGTGTCTCAGTGTTAACCAGCAGATAAAACATCCTGCAGGATCACAACACAAAGTTCAGATTATGTTTCTGTGCCGAGCTGAGGGGACGCCTCTGCTCCCCGACTGATTATCCAGCCGCAGCAGAGAGCCCGGGGCCGCTGACAGGGGCCCCTTATCAGCACCGAGCGCTAACACAACCCCCGCAGCTGTGGCAGCAGCCAATCAGAGGCCTCGCCCTTCAAACACTCACAGTGCCTTTACAGACGGGCCCTGACGAGACACAGAGGAGCTTTCTGCCGACTGAACGTTAATATTCACCCCAAAAACACCAAATAGACTCTAAATATACGCTTCTGCAGATCCTTGAGGTCCTGGGTTCTTGGGTTCTTGGGTTCTTGGGTTCTTGGGGTCCTGGGTTCTTGGGTTCTTGGGTTCTTGGGCATGTTAGAGGGAAATCTTGTTGAAGTCTTTCTGTTGGACCTGAATATTGTTTGAGTCCTTGATGACGTGTTTTTAGGGTGTCTTGAAGGTCTTGGTGGTCCTGGAATCAGTTCCAGGTCCTTGAGGAAGATGAAAGGCTGACAGATAAACGTTAGTGAATGTTTACTAAAGAGCGTCTTATTAGAAAGCTTCAGATGGTTTGTGACTTTCTTCCTTTCAGGAATGAGTTAAAATATTTGCGGGTGTTTATTTGGACCGGAGTCATGTCTCCGTCTCCGTCCTGCCGTCGGGGGACTTCCGGAGCTTTCAGTCGGCTAAAAGGTGCTGTTGCTAAGTGACAGTGGTCCTGCTCTGGAAGCGTCTCCTCCCCGCCGGCCGCCCGGCTCCGCAGCCAAACCTCAAACCAAACGCACCCGAGGGCTCTGCAAACACTGGACTCTTCACTTTCAGCGGCGTTTCCTGCTGCTGTGTCCAAACACCGAGGGGACCCTTTAGTCAGCTTTCAGCACACAACACTGTCCTCCTCGTGTAGACCTGCTCTGACAGAGCGCGCCTCAATGAGCGCTTTGTTCTGTTGACTCTGCTGAGGACTCCGGAGGAAGAACAGTGACCTGAGTCCATGAGAGAGAGCTGGCAGCGAGCGACTTCACGCCGGCTCTTTGTGCTGCAGCAGAGACGTCTCACTGAGACGCTCTTTAAACGTCCATCTGACACGACCCACACAGACTCTGAGCTTTGTGCTCCTGTCTGGAGCCACACGGCTTCTTTCTCTCTGTTGGTTTTAACTGTTGTATCAGAGCTGCAGCTGCAGATATGAAACAACTGATCACAAACACATCTGACAGACCAGAGACGTTAAATACGAGTTCATAACCTGTTTAAACCAGCAGTCAGGTGTTTTCCTGGCTGTAATCATTCCTCCTGTTCATACTGGATATTAAAAGATCTCCTTCATCCACAGTGTGTCCAGATAGACATTTAAAGTGTGTGTGAAGCTTCTGTTCAGCTTCAGCAGTCTGAGTTAGTCATATCAAGTGGATATCTGACACATTTACAGTAAACAGAAGGAATGATCACAGTGTTTGTTTCCTTCGTCCTTTAATGTCTGACAAACTTTAAAAACTGTGAACTCGTCCTTTAAATCTGAAACTTGTTTATTTCCTGTTTGGATGTGACGTCATGTATAAACTAATCTCTGTATGTTAGATGATGAATGAATCATCAGTTTATTTCAGAAAGTTTCATTTTAAATCAGCTTCTGAAAAACATCCATTACAAGTTCTGAGAGATTTTTTAACCTTTTATTTATCTGGAAAAAAACATAAAGGATGTTTTTCAAGAGTGTGAGACAGAAATCACAAAAAGTTTCACAATGTAAGTCAAATAATTCAGTTATAAATCATAAACAAAACATCTAATATACATTATAAATGTCTGATATATAATATAAAAGGCAAACTGGGTGTTTCTGCCTCAGTTTGGAGTAGCAACAGTCAAATATGCAGAACAGAGCTGATTCAGGTCTCCAGGTTAGTGAGCACAGACTGGATCATCACAGCTCACAGTCACTGCAAACGCCTCCAAACACAAATAAATCTGGATCCAACAAGTCCTGCATCACTGAAGATGTGAAGGATCAAAGCCAGGAGGGTTTCAGGAATGAGATCAGCACTGAGAGCTGAAAGGAAGTCAAACAGGAATCCTGTGAAAAGAAGAAGAAGAAGAAGAAACTTCACAATGAAATGTATTATGAATTTGACTCCCACCAGAAAACCACAACAATGACGACACTATGACACATGATCTGAACAACATGAGTCTCAGAGAAGTCACAGACTATTTAGAAGAACAAACAGCAACAAGGCGTCTGTAGAGGAAGTCACATCAAAGGTCGTCGCTCTGGAAAACAGCAGTCAGGATGACTCTTCTTCACAAAGTGTCTCCAGGAACATGATGAGCAGAGAAGCTCTGAGCTGTTTGGAAGCTGAAGCCAAACATGAGGGGAAGTTAAAGATGTAATATAACACCTTAAAAAAACCCAAAACCTTCACCAGGCCTCAGTCTGCAGGTGAAACACAGGCTGGTCCACGCAGTGATGAAGGTGAAGCAGCATCCTTCCCTCCACATGCTGTCTGAGAAGACTACAGTCAGACCAGCTGACCCCCCCAGGTCCTGGACCACGGTACAAACTGCTCTCTGAATACACTTCATGTCTGTTACTGAACTACAGTTATATGTAGATTTACATTTAGTATCTGAACCTTTGGAGACAAGAACAGTGAAACTCTGAATCAGGTTTCTACTCTTCTCTGGTGGTCCAGACTCTTCTGCTCCTGTTCTCTACATGAATAACAGAAATAATAACACATGATACATAAAGAAAAGGTTCATACAAATAATAATAACAGTAATAATAAAAAAAACACTGTGCATGTTTCAGGTCAGAGACAGAAATACCAGATCAAAGTCAAACATTAATAAAAGAGTCATTGTGAAATAAAATCTTGTTTTTAGAGGAAGCAGCAGAGTAAGGATGAAGTCCATCACACACTCAGAGGTGTGACGATAACCTCCTGACCTCCGCAGCACGCTCATTATGATGTCATTATGCTGTTGTCCAATCAGAGAGTGCGATCTGCTGCAGCTGTAATGAAGTTACTGATTAAATCTGGAAGCTGGAGAAACTCACCTGATGAACTTTTTAACCCTTTAACTTCTGCATTTCATTCATTTATCGTCTGTTTCTTCTTCTGTGACTCTTTGGCTGTAAATCAGTAAACGTCCGTGTGTCAGTGTGTGTGTGCAGTTATTAGTTTCCTGCAATAACAGAACCTGCAGAAAGGTGCATATTAAATGAAACATTCCTATAAAACATGATATAAAAGACAGGTCAGGTTTTAATTCATAGACGGTTTGTAGACGGTTGCTGTGATTCGTTGCAGCTCTTTCACAACAAAAGCATCCAGAAATAATAAAACAGACAGTCGGTAAACAGTCCTGATCTTAAACCTGTCAGACACTGTTACACTGCATCACTGCTGCAAAACAAAACATTATTCAACAAAACATCAGCTTCCTTTTCAAACGCTCTCAGTGTGTTTTCTATTTGTTTAGTGAGTGAGCTGTGACCTGCCTGAAGTGGAAACTGACTCACAGTTTCTTTTTCTGCTGAAATATTCTGCTGTTCAGACTGTTTAATGTGCTGAAGTTTGATCCCTTGGGAGGATTATTTTATTATTGTTTTGTCTGATTTATGACTGTATGAACTTCAAATCAAACCCTCTGCATTAGACGACAGACAGCGGGGTCCAGAACCAGAATTAAACTAAATATTATTAAATTATTTAGTGATGAAAACCCTCTTAACAGTGACAGCAATCATCCTGATTTGAATCTGTTTCTACTGTTTCCACCTGCTCGCCTCGTCTCTACATGCAGCTCTGACTTCAGTCTGATCAGAGCTGCAGAGCTGCAGAGCTGCGAGGCGTCTGACATCTGAGGCTCAGTGATAGAGGCTGCAGCCAGAACACGATCTCCCTGTAGGCCGCAGTTACATCAAAGAAGAGCTGGAATCATATTAAACTCTGCCCACAGCCCTCAGACACTGCTAACACTACTGACACTCACAAACACTCACAAACGCTCACAAACACTCACAAGCGCTCACAAACATTCACAAACGCTCACAAACACTCACAAACACTCACAAACACTCACAAACGCTCACAAACACTCACAAACACTCACAAATGTTCACAAACACTCACAAGCGCTCACAAACATTCACAAACGCTCACAAACACTCACAAACACTCACAAACACTCACAAACGCTCACAAACACTCACAAACACTCACAAATGTTCACAAACACTCACAAACGCTCACAAATATTCACAAATGTTCACAAACGCTCACAAACGCTCACAAATGTTCACAAATGTTCACAAACACTCACAAATATTCACAAACGCTCACAAACGCTCACAAATGTTCACAAACGCTCACAAATGTTCACAAATGTTCACAAACACTCACAAATATTCACAAACGCTCACAAACGCTCACAAATGTTCACAAATGTTCACAAACACTCACAAATGTTCACAAACACTCACAAATGTTCACAAACGCTCACAAACGCTCACAAACACTCACAAATGTTCACAAACGCTCACAAATGTTCACAAACACTCACAAATATTAACAAATGTTCACAAACGCTCACAAACGCTCACAAACGCTCACAAACACTCACAAATGTTCACAAATGTTCACAAACACTCACAAATGTTCACAAACACTCACAAATGTTCACAAACGCTCACAAACGCTCACAAACGCTCACAAACACTCACAAATGTTCACAAACGCTCACAAATGTTCACAAACACTCACAAATATTAACAAATGTTCACAAACGCTCACAAACACTCACAAATGTTCACAAACACTCACAAACGCTCACAAATATTCACAAACGCTCACAAACGCTCACAAATGTTCACAAATGTTCACAAACACTCACAAATATTCACAAACGCTCACAAACGCTCACAAATGTTCACAAACGCTCACAAATGTTCACAAATGTTCACAAACGCTCACAAATATTAACAAATGTTCACAAACACTCACAAATGTTCACAAACACTCACAAACACTCACAAATGTTCACACTCACAAACGCTCACAAATGTTCACAAACACTCACAAATGTTCGCAAATGTTCACAAACGCTCACAAATATTAACAAATGTTCACAAATGTTCACAAATGTTCGCAAATGTTCACAAATATTAACAAATGTTCACAAACACTCACAAATGTTCACAAACGTTCACAAACGCTCACAAATGTTCACAAATATTAACAAATGTTCACAAATGTTCACAAATGTTCGCAAATGTTCACAAACGCTCACAAATGTTCACAGATGTTCACAAACACTCACAAATGTTCGCAAACGTTCACAAACGCTCACAAATGTTCACAAATATTAACAAATGTTCACAAACACTCACAAATGTTCACAAACACTCACAAATGTTCACAAACGCTCACAAATATTAACAAATGTTCACAAATGTTCGCAAATGTTCACAAATGTTCGCAAATGTTCACAAACACTCACAAATGTTCACAAACACTCACAAATATTAACAAATGTTCACAAACACTCACAAATGTTCACAAACGCTCACAAATGTTCACAAATGTTCACAAACGCTCACAAACGCTCACAAATGTTCACAAATGTTCATTAACACTCACAAATGTTCACAAACGCTCACAAATGTTCACAAACGCTCACAAACACACAAACACACAGTTTGTTCGACTCTGAACTCCGATGAACGGCTGAAGTGAAACAGTGATTGATCAGCAGCGAGCAGCGAGGGATCACGGCTGAAAGCAGCTGTGATGTGACTCAAAGAGTTCGACTGAGTCCTCGCAGAGCTGATAAACGTCCCATGATGCACCATTATTTGTGACCACCACGCCGACATCACAGTGCAGCTGAGCCGCCGCTGCAACACATCCAGACTCTGACAACAAGCTCGTTAAGTCTGCAGAGGGATTAACGAGCTCAAACCTCCATCACAACGCTTACAGAACGCTCAGAGAACGTTTCTACCGGAGGCAACAAAGGACACAAAGACAGAGAGTGTGTGTGTGTGTGTGTGTGTGTGTGTGTGTGTTACTGTGTGTGTGTGTGTGTGTGTGTGTGTGTGTTACTGTGTGTGTGTGTGTGTGTGTGTGTGTGTTCTGGGTCAGACACACATATTCGTGTTGCTGCCTGTTGTTGAGTCTTCAGAGCTCTCACAGACATCTCTGAAAACTTTTCATCAAAAACTAAATCAGTAAATCACACCAACGATCAATCAATCAATCAATCAATCAATCATTTCAGTTTGTTACATTTCTCTTGATGTTTTAGTTTCTGCTGCAGTTTTGTAACTTTTATCTGCTGAATTAGCAGACTGAAGCGTTTTATTTCAGTCTGCTGTTTACATTCAGATGTCAGATGTGTTTTTCTGCTTTCTGCATTTATTTCTCGCTCGCTCTTTGTTGGATGTTTGTATGAACACATTTCTCTCAGGATTTTCAAGTCTGCAGCCGTTTGAGTTTATTGTGTCTTTTTACATTCGGAGTACTTTTATTATTATGTTGTTTTAAGTGTAATTTTGTCATTTGTGTGCTTCATTCCAGACAGATGACAGGAAATGTGCAGCACATCACAGAGAACAGTTATTTAACATCTGTGATCAGTTAATGACAGAAACATTTCATGCTTCAGCTTCAGCGTCTGCTGGATGTTTGTATGAACACATTTCTCTCAGTGTTTGTTGTCTCTGTTCATCACACCCCAACCGTCTGGCGGCGGGTGGAGGTGCTGGCTGGTGTGACATCATCACTGACCTCAGTGAGGTCATCCTGTGCTGATGTCACATAACACAGTCTGTCACTATGAGGAGTGACCCTTTAAATGATCCATGAAATGTTATAAAATGAGTCAGATGATGTGAAATTTACAGGGTGGTGTTACTATGGTAACAAGGTCAGGTTAAATAAGGTTGTTGTGTGAGTTTTTCTGGTCTGAACACAATAAGATGCACATAATACACCTTCAAACCTCATTAACCATTAATAATGCCATTAAGGAATGACAATAGTTTGAAAGGGTTAATTAAAGTGTAAATGAACGTATGAACAGACTTTTAGTGGATTATCTCCACAGTTTAAGAAGGTTAAATCCTTTTGAACCTGAGAGGAAAAAGTCATCCTCTAATTAAACCTCATGAGGGCAAAATGAAGAAGAACCTGTGATGCATTTTAACAGTTTAAATAATTAATATTAACATTTTTAATCCTTTAATCTCAGCAGGTGATCCGTTAAAATTCTCTGTGAAGCATGTGTAGGTTCAGATTTCTCTGAATGTTTGGACATGATCCAGTGTTTGCTGCATGTTTCTATTTTGTTTTCTTATTGCTGGAAGAAAATCTTCCTTTCTGTTGGAAATATGGTGAAATATTCTCAGTTCACAGGCAGATTTTTAAATAGTTTTAATAGAACAGAAACAAGTTGAAACCCTGCAGACGTTCAGACGGAAATAAAGTTTATGAATCACGCTGAAGAAGGAGAAACACCTCGGTCATTACTGACGCTGCTTCTCCTCCCTGGATTGGTCAGTTCCCTGGAGAGATGAGCCAATGGTTGCTCCTCTCTCATGTCCTGACAGGAAGTTTGATGGACGTCTGAAAAACATGTTTGTGAATGACAGAAGAGCAGAAGTCCTCAAAATGATGAAGGTCCTGGTGGAGCTGGTTCTGGATCAACATCACCATGTAGGACTCACACCATCACACCATCACACCATCACATCACATCACACCATCACACCATCACACCACACCATCACACCACACCATCACACCATCACATCACACCATCACACCATCACACCATCACACCATCACATCACACCATCACATCACACCACACCATCACATCACACCATCACACCATCACATCACACCATCACACCACACCATCACACCATCACACCATCACATCACACCATCACATCACACCATCACACCATCACACCACACCATCACACCATCACACCATCACATCACACCATCACACCATCACATCACACCACCACACCATCACACCATCACACCATCACATCACACCATCACACCATCACACCATCACATCACACCATCACACCATCACACCATCACATCACATCATCACACCATCACATCACATCACACCATCACACCATCACATCACACCATCACATTATCACACCACACCATCACATCACACCATCACATCACACCATCACATCACACCATCACACCATCACATCACACCATCACACCACACCATCACATCACACCATCACATCACACCATCACATCACACCATCACACCACACCATCACATTATCACATCACACCATCACATCACACCATCACACCATCACATTATCACATCACACCATCACACCATCACACCATCACATTATCACATCACACCATCACACCATCACACCATCACATCACACCATCACACCATCACATCACACCATCACACCATCACATCACACCATCACATCACACCATCACATCACATCACATCACACCATCACATCACACCATCACATCACACCATCACACCATCACATTATCACATCACACCATCACACCATCACACCATCACATTATCACATCACACCATCACACCATCACACCATCACATCACACCATCACACCATCACATCACACCATCACACCATCACACCACACCATCACATCACACCATCACACCATCACACCATCACACCATCACATCACACCATCACACCATCACATCACACCATCACATCACATCACATCACACCATCACACCATCACATCACACCATCACACCATCACACCATCACATCACACCATCACACCATCACATCACATCACATCACACCATCACATCACACCATCACATCACACCATCACACCATCACATCACATCACATCACACCATCACATCACACCATCACATCACACCATCACATCACATCACATCACATCACACCATCACATCACACCATCACATCACACCATCACATCACACCATCACATTATCACATCACACCATCACACCATCACATCACACCATCACACCATCACACCATCACATCACACCATCACATCACACCATCACACCATCACACCATCACACCATCACATCACACCATCACACCATCACATCACACCATCACACCATCACATCACACCATCACATCACACCATCACATCATCACACCATCACACCATCACATCACACCATCACACCATCACATCACACCATCACATCATCACACCATCACACCATCACATCATCACACCATCACATCACACCATCACACCATCACATCACACCATCACATCACACCATCACACCATCACATCACACCATCACACCATCACATCACATGATGTCGCTGTCTTACTTCCTTAAAATCAGGTAACCTTTGTCGTCATGGCTACAGTAAACACCACAACAATCGTTGGAGATGAGGAGTGAGCAGCGGTCTCCTGCAGCTCAGTCCACTTCCTGCCGTCTGTCTATCTCCAACCATCCAACCAATCAGCTGCCAGGAAGACACCTGTCACCTGACCCGCCTCACTTCCTGCTACAGACGCCGTGAACGCAACTCTCCGCCTGAACTTTAGAGCTTTACTGGTGTTTTCTTGGTGAGGACGGGCTGGATTTTTATATGAGGTGATTATCATATTGTATTATTAATAATATAATTAGCGAGTATTTCTTTTTATTTCGGTGTAATGACATGATGTGTTCTCACTTCAAGGCTCGGAGGGAAATCAAAGCAGCACAGATGCTGGGAAACCTCCAGCGGGACTCTGCTGCTGCTTCATGATCAGAAGAAGAAGAAGAAGCTGAATCTTCTTACATTTGGTCCCATGAAACGAGTGTGATCCCTCCTCTCCTCTCAGGTCATTAATATCAGAGGTGAGCGCGTCTCCGAGGGACCCTGAACATGACAGGAAGTGAAGTTTCAGCTCCACTTCCTCTAATTATTTACAAATGGACGTGATTCCTGGATCGGACTGTTTGTTTAACGTGTGAACATGAACCCACAGCTTCAGTCTGTCTGTGTTACGTCTGTTTCTGTCTGTTTTCACTGATTAAAGGAAAAGACGTCGCTGAAGACTAAAGATAATTAAACAAACCAGTAACGAGGGTTTAATATTTCCACTCCAGTGATAAAATATGAAATCTGTAACTTTTTAAAACCTTTTTTGATTTGAAAAGTGAATCAGACTTTATTTGTATGATGTCTTCTTTTATAAATGGTTAGTGAATGTACCGGAGCTTTCAGCAGGTCTTCTTCAGTCGGCCAGAGTCTGTGAACGAATGAAAGCAGGAACTCAGTAAATCATCTCTGGTTTCATTTCTGCTTTATTTAGTTATTTATTTCCCTTCATTCTCTTTGGAAGTGAGTCCTTCCTCCTCTTCCTCTTCCTCTTCCTCACATCCACAGCAGAGCTCTTCTCTCTGTAATATTTACATTTTACACTTCAGACAAACATAAAAACTGTTGTTTTTGGGTGTTCAGCTGCAGATTGTGTGAATAAAACAGCTGATTGAGACAAAACAGAAACTATTTACATTCATATTAATGAGTCTGATCAGCAGCATCAATCAATCAATCAATCAATCAGTGACTAAACCCCCTCCTGATCTCAGTGGAGGACGTCGCCACCTTCAGTTCCTCTCGTGGTGTTGAGGACATGAAGAGCAGGCTGAGATCATCTGATTCACGCTGCTTCATAAAAAACTCAGAAGATGATTTTTATTGGTTCCAGATTCTCCACGCAGCGGCGGCCGCAGATAAAAACTCCACAGAAGTGCGTTTGATGATCAGTCGTGCATACCTCGCCTCTCCTCGCCGATCACTGCGGCGGTTTGAAGTTGTGTAACCTGCAGCCGTGGTGAAGCACACGGTCACATGTGTGTAGTATGTAAATATAGAAGCTCCACACGGCGTCGTCACATCTGGAACTTTCTGACTGAAACTCTCACAGAAGGTCAAAGACTTTTCAAATGTGACTCATTAAAAAGAAAGCGTGCCAATAATTTATCAAAAAACGGAATATTTTCATATCAGAAATGAGCAAACGCGTCTGAAACGATGCTGCTTCAGAAAAGAGGACAGCGCCGATGATAAGAGTGATTTATATTCAGTTTGGAAAATACTTTTTAAATGAATGTCAGAGAGTCGGTGGACAGTCAGATAAGAGTTTTTCATTCTCTGAGCGGCTCTTCACGGATTCGTCAGGCAGAATAAACTGAATCAATTTACAGCAGCATGAATGAGGCTCATTGTTCTGCTAAAGATGGATTCGAAACACTAAATAAGAACATTAAGCCTGTCTGTCGCTCACTTTCTGTTCCTGAAACAAACTGCAGCAGCGTCTGAAGCTCAGGACCAGCGTGACGGAGGACCGGAGTCACACTGGACCTGGATCAGAACCTGCAGCAGGAAACCACCTCAGAGTGTCTCACAGAGCGACACTGAGAGCATCTCATTCTGTTTTCAGGAAGATAAACAGTTTGAATCTTCTGTAAAGATCAGGAGCAGCAGACTGAATCATTTCCTCTCAACGTGGTGAGAAAACCTTCGTTAACGAACATCTGAGACTAACCTGGACGTTTAAACATCACCAGTCTGCAGTTAGCAGCTAACGCTAACGCTAACGCTGCTTCTGACCAGAATGAAACACATTATTATTGTTTCATTAATATAAATCCTGTCAAAGCGCCTTCAGTCACACATTAACATCATAACTCTGAATATTGAAGCTACAAAACAAATAAAATAAATCAAAGTGCATCAGTGTTTAAACACAACAAACATGTTTCTGTCATTTGGATCATAAACAGTTACTGACAGATACGACACTTCCTGTTTGCACCAGAGAGTCAATTCATTATAAACACACACACACATATATATTATATATTATATTATATTATATTATATATTATATTATATATATTATATATTCTATATGTGCTCTAGTTTGGTCTCATCACTTTGTTCCAGGACTTTGTGTCTCGTTGCTGTTTGGCAGATTGTCAGCAGGATGTTTGGTGTTGTTGTCATGGTAACAGCTTTGTTTAAGTTCCTCCTTATTGTTCGTCTTCCAGCTGAAGGTCTGCGTGTGTGAAAGCGTCGTCGTTCTACCTGACTGTCAACACTTCTTCTTCTTCTGCTGCTGATCAGCGTTTCTCTTTTATTTCCTGTTTATAACGTCGACCTCAGTGACCTCCGTGACCTCCGTGACCTCAGTGACCTCAGTGACCTCCGTGAACCACAGACTTCTTCCAGTCAGACCAGTCGCAGGTATTTCTGACCCCAGCAGGCAGGTGAGCCTGGATGAGGCCTGCGGTCTCCGTGGTAACGACGGTCATGTGTGAGTGTGATGCGTCTTCCTGTGGTGATGAGCGAGGAGCGGCAGGAGGAACAATAGTCCGCCGTGTTGAAGTTAAACAGCGTCGGCGCCAACACAAACCGACAGTCAGTGTGAATACAATCAGAGCTGAGCAGCGGCCCGACAGGAACAAACATGGCCGCCGCTCACACCAACGCCAACATTCACCTTCACTGACTCATCCGGCTGCACGCCAACGCCAGGAAACAGCCGCCGCGCCGCCGCTGCGTCCGCCGCTGACAGCAGCTCTGCTCCCTGCAGGTCCCGATGAGTCGGCATGTTTCAGCTGCAGAGAAGCGGCCTGCTGAGTCGTGACATCACCGGCGCCGCGGCGAGGGAGTGGAGACGTGCGACACGCCTCGCCGTGCTCGGTGACGTCCAGCCGGAGGCGTGCGGCGTCTCCAGGAAACCCAAACATTTGTGTATCTGTCTGCAAGCACAATGACACAGGAAGCTGATCACATGACACCACCCGCCAAAATAAAACGTACAGAGAGCGTCTGAGGTCGCCCTACTTCCTGTCGGCGTCTTACTGCTGCTGGAGGTCGAGTCGGTCCGATCGAGTCGGTCCGATCGAGTCCGATCGAGTCCGATCGTCATGATCAATAAAAAATAACGTTTCAGGTTTTATTTGTATGTTGATGATCTGATAATAATAAAATATATTTCTCATCATTACAACAAAGTCAAACATCAACATATTTATCAGATGTGCTTAACCGCTGACCTCTGACCTCTGACCCCTGACCCCTGACCTCTGACCTCACACCCATCCTGTTCACACACAGCTGCAGCTGAAACGAGGCTCTGCTGCATTAAACAGTGACAGTGACGTTCAATCAGTCAATCATAAGGAGATGTGTTAACGACGGCATCGTCATGGTAACGGTAACACAGTGTCTGCAGTTAATTAGCCAGCAGTGATCTTCCATTAAGAGTCTGCAGCTCTAACTCTGTTTACTCAGAGTGGAACTGATCATTATCTTCTCTGCGTGGTCACTTTCACCGCAGCACTCCTCCCGCTCCTCAACAACAAACACTCCGCTCATCAATTACAGGTTGCCACAGCGATGAGCGTGATGTGGTGATGTCACCCAGCGGGACGCCAGCCGGACGCTCGGACAGCCTGTCATTACACCGTCAGACGCGGCGCCGGCTGAAAGAGGAAATGGCCGCCGCCGACAGCCGTCACTCTTCTTCTGTTCACTGACAAACACTTTGCTCTTCTTCATGTGTCTGAAAGAAACGGCGAGCCGGACTCGACTGGACCACTTCCTGTTATATCCAGACTGATCAGCTCTATTGATCTGCTTCTAATCACATATGATCTGATTCAGAACAGTTCTCAGTCAACACGGAGAAGCACAACAGCTGCAAAATAACATAACTAGCAGTTAGCTACCTGCAGCTAACCGTTAGCTGCAGGTAGCTAACGGTTAGCTACCTGCAGCTAACGGTTAGCTACCTGCAGCTAACGGTTAGCTACCTGCAGCTAACGGTTAGCTACCTGCAGCTAACGGTTAGCTACCTGCCAGACAGTCTGTACAACAAACACTGGACATTTATATGTGTTGTCTTTGCTTCTGTTTGTTGTTTGTTGTTTGTGTCTCCTCCTTTCTCTGTAATATATTTTTATTGACAGATTTTTTGACAGATGAAACAAACAAACAAACATCAGCGTGTGAAAGTTAAACACCGTTAGCTGTTTCAGTCCTCAGCAGCAGCGATGTGGGAACGTTCACTATCACTCATTAGTTTTATGTTTTCTAAACGTCATGAATCTTAAACTGGTTCATCTGACACACAGCAGCAGATCATGAGACTGTAAACAAAAGCAATAATCTGTCTGTGAATAGAAGAACGTTGACATTTGCAGGCGGCTCAGCGGGACCATAAGCTGCTCAGACGTTTGGAGCAAACTGAAACCACAGAAGAAGAACTGAATGAACCAATCATCTGACCTGAAACATGCAGTCTGACCAGTGTGATGTCAGATATATAAATACAGAAGATACAAAGATACAAATGTTAGTTTGTGTAAAAACGTTTAAATATGAATCAGAGACGTGTTTGAGGATCTGTGAGTCCAGCTGAGCAGCTCTCACTGATCCTCACGAGTCTAAACACAAACAACAACAACAACAAGACAATGAGGATCAGACCAGGCCTCCAGCGGCCGCGCCAGCATCCACCAATCACAGGCCTCCAGCGGCCGCGCCAGCATCCACCAATCACAGGCCTCCAGCGGCCGCGCCAGCATCCACCAATCACAGGCCAGAGACCCGTCTGACCAACAAACACTCTGCAACAAACAAACAAACAAACAAACACACCAAGGAGCAACGTCCAAATGTCACCACTGAACTCCTGCAGGAGGAGAGGAGACAATATATATATGTATATATATTAGACTCCTGGGGTCATGTGACTCCTGGGGTCCATCAGTCCCTGTGACACCACAGCGATCCGGTTCCTGTAGGACCACCGAGACCACCAGATACACCAGACCAGTGATCCTCAACCTGTGGTCCGTGGCCCACAGGTGGGCCTCAGGGTGCCTCTAGAGGGCCGTGGAGGACCAGAATGGCAGCCAGCCTGTAGCCATGGCGATGAGTCAGTGAGTGAATGATGATGATTGGTTAACTAGAACGAGCTCCGATCATCACACACGCTGTCATCAGCAGGTCTGTTATATGTAATTATAATATAATATACAGCACTTTGTAAGCTTTGTTTTAAAAGGTGTTATATAAATAAAGATATTATTATACATATTATTATTATTATTATTATTATTATTGTGACAGCAGAGAGAAGTTGGTCTCTTTATATAATAATGATTATCAGCAGTTGTCTTTACAGATGTTATTAATATATGAATATATTGTACAGTATGTTTACAGTCTGTCTGTTTGTATTTTAATGTAAAGTGACCCTGCTGATGCACAGATTACCCCCCCCCCCCCCCCCCCCCCCCACCAGATAACAATGTACTAATCCATACTGACCATCTGAACAGTTATCAGCTCGGAATATTTCCCTCATAATCTGACCCTTTTATCAGATTAGCACAGATCCTCTCTCACTTTTGGTTTTGCACGACACCGGTCCCCCCCCCCCTCCTCCCCCCCAGCAGGTTAATGGCAAAATAAAACAAGCAGCTGAAATCTTCCTGCTGCTTTTATGGATTTGTGAGCTCGTTCCTTTAAGCAGAACATCAGAGTTCAGATTAAATCCTCCGCACACGCAGGTACAGATCAGCTGCAGACATGCATCACTGCAGATTATCAACAACTATCTGATAATCTGCAGCAGGTACACAAATCACTGCTGCGTATGGAAGCCCCGCCATGCCAACTAAATAAACAAACACCACCAGGAAGCTCTGGCACGCCGTGTATCAGTGATGTCATCAACACGGTCAGTAAAAACCAGCTAAATTTATCATGAAAATGTGGCTTCAAACTGAATAAAAGTCCATTTCTAACAGTTTGTGTGGAACAAGCACAACAAAGCCCATGTATTATCTTGTATGTGTGTAAGTTACTCTTTGCTAGATGCCATTGTAGCGGACAAACACGGCGCCGACGCATGCATCTTGTGCACTATACTCTTTGGTAGAGGAGGTATGACGCCATTGACAGGCCACCAAATGAAACGGTCCGTTACTTTGATTAAAATGACAGATTTCTCTGGGTTTGAACATTAATGTAAGAACACAACTCAACAACATATAGAACATAGGTCTAGACCTGAGTGACAACAACCTGACGGTTTCAGGAGAGAAGCTTCTGTCTGGTCTAGTTGTTTTTACATGTTTTAATGAGGAATAGAGCTTCAAACGTCATATTTTGATTGATAATAAAATGTGACTGTGTGTCATAATCCTGATTTCTGTTGTTTTAGAATCATAATTTAAAAATCTGCTTGATTCTGTTTTTAATCTGATGATCTTGACTTCATGTCTCATATTGTGATTTAATGGTGTAACATTTCTCTCCTGCTGCTGACAGTTAGTAGTTATTAATAATAATAAAGTCTGGTTGTCAGTGATCAGAGCCCCCCCCCCCCCCCCCCCCCCCATCTGTCCCTTTATAAACCAGGACCCAGCCTGGGGGGGGGGGGGATCCTGCAGGACCCTGATGGACCCTGATGGACCCGGCTGTCTGATCCAGATCTGGTGGTTCTGATCCACATTGTGACTGTAATTAGACCAACAGGGAAAGAAGCGTCTCACATGTTAAAGTCAGACTTTTATCATTTGTTCTGCATGTCTGAGATTAAAGATGGCGGCCGAACAAAGTCGCCAAACGTTTGAGAGAAAATATGAAAAACATATTTCTGTGTTGAGCAGATGTCACAAACTGACTGTTTGTGTTTGTGCGTGGTGCCAAACATCTGGCTCGCCACACGCATCACAACACGCCACCATTTTATATTTGACGTCTTCTGTAACACACGTTCAAAACAAACAGAAGAAAAGAAAAACACATGAATTCTTCTCATCATGTCTGCAGATGAACTAAAGACTCATTTATGTTTCATATCATCCATGTTCATTAAATCAGCAGTAAGACACTGAACCACAGTAACGCAGCAGCATTCACTGTTTTATATTAAACAGTTCAGCTTTTATTATTAATAAAGTCTGATGAGTTCACTCATGTTAAATATGTTTTCTGTTCTTAAAGTTAATAAATCTATAGATCATTATATTTATAAAATAAAAGCTGTGAGTATCTGCTGATCTGCTGTCCACTGAGTTAACGTTAGCAAAGGTTAGCATGCCTCTGCTAACAAAGAATAACATAAATAACTACATATAATTTTGATAAATCAAACATCTTTTCTATAAACAAAGTCAAAGTGCAGCTGTAATAAACTCAAATTCATCCTTTAACACCGGCTGCTAACACATGCTAACTCGGCTAGCATGCTAACACGGCTAGCATGCTAACGCAGCTAGCATGCTAACGCAGCTAACGCTCAGATAAAGTGACGTGATGGTGAGTCAGTTTATCTGCTCACAGTTTGAGGTTAAAGTTGAGACTCAGAGGTAAATATTATGGTCTGGATCCTGCTGGGTGTCTGTTGTTCCAAACAAACAAACAAACAAACAACAGCGCCTCCTAGTGGTCGTTATAGGAGGGAGTGATCGATTGATTACTGATCACTTTCTGGGTTTATTGATTGTTTTGTCTATAAAATGTAAAAAAACAAACATCCTGTTTGCTTGTTTACAGTCAACAATCAGATTAAACTTAAACTAAACCCAGAACCCTGAACAGCTGATCAGACTCACTTCCTGTTTATTCACTTCCTGTTTATTCACTTCCTGTTTACAATCAACAATCAACACTGTATGAACCAAACCCAACTTTATTCTCAGCGATTCTTCTTCTTCTTATTATTATTATTGTTGTTGTTATTATTATTATTATTATTATTATTATTGTTGTTGTTATTGCTGTTGTTGTTGTTGTTGTTATTGTTACTGTCAGCAGTTTGTTTTGTGTGTTTCCAGTCTTGTTGTGATGTTTTGTGTTTGTGCAGCAGGTGTGATGATCAGTTTGTCCTGCAGGTGGAGCTCTGATCTCCTTTTCTCTCCTCACAGACATCGACTGTCTGACAGCGACTCTCCTCCTCTTCTCCTCTCCTCCTCCTCCTCCTCCTCGTCCTCTTCTCCTCTCCTCCTCTTCCTCTTGTCCTCCTCCTCCTCCTCCTCTTCTCCTCCTCTTCCTCCTCTTTCTCCTCCTCTTCCTCCTCATTCTTTCTTTCCTCTTTTCTCTTTCTGCACATCAGATCTGTATGGAGGACGCATAACGCCAACGTCACGCTGGTTATGTCCATTATTTTAATAAAGTGTCTGATAAAAACACATTATTTTTATTTATTTATTGGGTTTTTCAAGTTGTTGCACATTTCTGTACTTTATTCTCTACTATAGATTTTAATCTATCTGTATGTTTTATTACTGTGTTGTCAGATCTGTTTCCTGTTTCCTGTTTTTATGAGTGGAAGTTTCCTACAATGTGGAGTTTAAACTTCTGGAATATAAAGTCAAAATTATATCATTTGATTTATGAATCCATAATAATAATAACAATAATAATAACTTCAGTCATAATTTTAAAGCAACATTATGAGATAATGATGAAATAAAAGAGAAAATCATTTAAACTTTAAAAGTTTAAATGATTTTAATTATAAACAGTTGTACATTTTAATCTCATGTAATTATAAATGTTATCTTATTAAAATGTTGTTTTAGTCATTTTAACAGACAATAAAATAATAATAATAAACTCAATGAGATTTAATGGTGTGTGTAATTTAATTTAAAACGTCCAGAAACCGTCTTTGGGAGGAGGGGGCGGGGCTTATGATGCATACCGCTGGCGGCCAGCGGGGGGCGCTCCAGATGTTATCAGATTATAATATTATGGGATGCAAACAGGAAACAGATCAGTTTCTGACTTTATAAAACAAATATTTGACTTTTTATCAGAAGTTTAATTATGGATCATATTTTAAAAAGTCTGAATGACACAGTTTATTTTTATCTGCTAAAATAACAGAAATATTTTTAGATGCTTCAACATTGTTTTTTAATATCAGGTTTAAATCTCCAGAATTTTGATTTAATATTTTTATTTTGTAACTCAGAAAATGTGACTTTGTGTTTCATAATTTTAACTTTTAGCAAACTGTTATTTGATCATTTTCCCATAAAACATGAGATTTTAGATAAATATTTATCCACTAGAACACTATGCTGTGTATTTTATCTGTCTGATTATCAGTAGCAGTGTTCTTGGCAGCAGTGAGCCTCCATACAGCGGCTGGTATGTCAGGCTGGTCTCTGGTTGGCTGCCGTCTCTCTCTGCATACCAACATGGCCGAGAGAGACACGGAGGGAGCGGGAGTGTGGGGGCGGGTGGTTTTCAGGGCACTCTCTTCATTCCCAGCGTCCTCTGGGGGACTGAGCGAGCCAAGCGGCCCTCCTCCCTCCCTGGAACACCTAATCCCTGGGCCGGGTCCAACCACCACAGTCTCCACGCTCAGCTGCCTCTGAGCGGCCGCCGGGGACGTTTCAGGCTGCGAGGCGGGTCCGGTTCTCAGTGTCACATCCAGCAGCGGGTTTCAGCCCCGGCACGGCATTTACCCGGAACATACACGGCCCGGCCCGGCACGGCACGGCACGGCACGGCAGAGAGTTATATGTTCATAAGAAGATAAAACCTCCAGAAATCTGCATCTTCAGAAGCTTTAAAAAAGAAGCCTTGTTTGTTTACATAATAATAATAATAATAACTTTATTTGTATAGCAAATGATTTTAAATATCTTGGCGTGGATCCAAATTTGAACTTTAAGAAACACGTTTAAAAATTAATAAATGAACTAAAGAAGTTCAGTTTTTGTTTACATGTTTATTTATCAGAGTCTCTGCTGTAAACAACTAAACACATTTACTGTATTTAACTACAGTTTAGAGCTTCTTCACTGTTTTATCTCCATGTGACGACTTTCTACATTTCAGAGGGACCAAACCACTACTTTTACTCAGAACACTGTGACTGCAGGTGACGCTGCTCTCTGACTGCGGGTGGGTGGATGACGGTGGCGTGCAGAGACAGGAAGTGGAGGCGTTAGTGAGTTTCGGGGTCAGAGGTGAACAGACAGACAGAATAATAAGCTGCTGGAGCAAAGTTCACTGTTGTGTTGAAAATCTGAGAAATAATGAAGAAACATCCAAACAGATGTTTGATGAAGAAATTCAGACTCAGTTCAACTCCCACAAACAAACACGAAGCCAGAACGCCACGAGGCCAGAACGCCACGAGGCCAGAACGCCACGAGGCCGGAACGCCACGAAGCCAGAACGCCACGAGGCCAGAACGCCGTGACGACAGAACGCCACGAGGCCTCAAAGCCACAAGGCCAGAACGCCACGAAGCCAGAACGCCACGAGGCCAGAACGCCACGAGGCCAGAACGCCGTGACGACAGAACGCGACAACAGAACGCCGTGGCGACAGAACGCCGTGACGACAGAACGCTGTGACGACAGAACGCCGTGACGACAGAACGCCATGACAACAAAACAAAGATGACTTTTCATCTTATTCATGTGTTTAATGTCAGTCTGTGCTGGACTACATTACCCAGCATGCCCTGCTGCCTGACAGAGGGCTGTCCACCAATCACTGACCTGCAACCTGTGTTTATGTTCCATGATGACATCACAGATATGCAAATTAGCTGTCTGATGATGTCATGACGGATCAATAACTGATCAAACATGAGAATCATTGATCATTTATTACATCTAATAAACAGTAAACAGCTTTCTGACCTCATTATTATTATTATTATTATTTATTTATAAACATGATGAGCTGCGACTGAGTGGAATCAGCTGACACAGGACCAGACTGGGACCAGGTCCAGACTGGGACCAGGTCCTGGTGTCAGATAAACCTGATTATTAATATATTTACTGTCTGAGTGTTTTTATAATTACAGGAAAACATACATTTATAAAAACAATAAAATAATTTCATAATATTTTATAATTGTTTGTTTCATAATTACAACCTGACAAACATTTTAATACCAGTTACTGGAATAATATAATACAATAAATATAATATAATATAATATAATATAATATAATATAATATAATATAATATAATAACTGATGATAATTTCTGCGTCACTCTGAGTGTTGATGACGTCGTCGGTTCATGACCTGCTGACCTTTCAGGTTCCTGCTGGTCCAGCTGTCAGCAGATGTTTCAGGGAGTTCCTCAGAGCTCAGTGATCGGTCCCCTTCTCTTTTAATGGTGTTTAATCCTCCTCTGCTGGATCCAGGTCTCAGACCCTGGTAGACCTGCAGAGTCCCTCTCAGACTCTGTAAGACCAGCAGAGTCCCTCTCAGACTCTGGTAGACCTGCAGAGTCCCTCTCAGACCCTGGTAGACCTGCAGAGTCCCTCTCAGACTCTGTCAGACCTGCAGAGTCCCTCTCAGACCCTGGTAGACCTGCAGAGTCCCTCTCAGACTCTGGTAGACCAGCAGAGTCCCTCTCAGACTCTGTCAGACCTGCAGAGTCCCTCTCAGACTCTGGTAGACCAGCAGAGTCCCTCTCAGACCCTGGTAGACCAGCAGAGTCCCTCTCAGACCCTGGTAGACCTGCAGAGTCCCTCTCAGACCCTGTTAGACCAGCAGAGTCCCTCTCAGACCCTGGTAGACCAGCAGAGTCCCTCTCAGACCCTGTTAGACCAGCAGAGTCCCTCTCAGACCCTGGTAGACCAGCAGAGTCCCTCTCAGACCCTGGTAGACCTGCAGAGTCCCTCTCAGACTCTGTCAGACCTGCAGAGTCCCTCTCAGACTCTGGTAGACCTGCAGAGTCCCTCTCAGACCCTGGTAGACCTGCAGAGTCCCTCTCAGACTCTGGTAGACCTGCAGAGTCCCTCTCAGACTCTGTCAGACCTGCAGAGTCCCTCTCAGACCCTGGTAGACCTGCAGAGTCCCTCTCAGACCCTGGTAGACCTGCAGAGTCCCTCTCAGACTCTGGTAGACCTGCAGAGTCCCTCTCAGAACCCGTAGATCTGCGTCTCTTTGGATTAAAGCGGCAGTGTGACTGAACAGCTGAGATGCAGCTGCTGTGACATCACGGCGAGGGGGCGGGGCTTCGGTAATAAGGTGCTGCAGAGTGTCAGTGAGCAGCTGGACTGTAATCTGAGCAGCGATCGGCTCATTAGACAGAAGGACCGCAGCAGTCAGGAAGGTGAGCCGCTCTGATGAGAACCACATGACTCTCCGGCGTGATGAAGGCGCCGCCGCAGGCCGTCATCATCGCGCTGTCGGCTTTAATGGCTGCCAGTCATCAGCTGCATGTTCCACTTCCTGCTTCTGCTCCACATGTCAGAGACGCCATCAGTTAATAAACACGTGGAGCTAATTATCAGAGAGCAATGAACAATAACACACTGCACATGATCACTGATCAATAACCCATCAATAATCAGTTTGTATTTCAAACAGCTGGAAGTCTAAAAGACAAACAGTCAGTTTATTTAGTTTATAAAGTGTCAGCAGGAGGAACTGACAGCACAGTGGTGCAGCAGGGGAACGTTTACAGAGCGCACACGCAGCAGGAAGCCTGTAGTCCATCTGCTTTATTACACTTATAACATACTTATAACATACATATAACATACTTATAACATATTTATAACATATTTATAAACATTAAAACGTGTTTTTATAGTTTCTGCTCTGAAATAATTTTATAAAAGTGACTCTTTAGTTTTATTAAATATTTTGAACTGTGTTTAAATCGATCAGCTGTTTGTGGTCACATGACTTCCTGCTGTGGAGGGAAACTGGGTCGCCGCCGCCGCCTCCGGCCTTCATGGGTTCAGTCTGAGTGTATTTATTTTTCATATTTACAGTTTTCTGTTTGTTTGTTTTCAGGTTTAATAGTTAATAAAACGTGACCGTG
>CM055850.1:31783778-31843778 GCA_029490765.1 Euthynnus affinis
AAGAGAACACGCGTGTTCATGAACACGTCAGATGTTTAACAGCTCACTGAGCTGCAGTCTGCCCCCGACACAAACTCATCAACAACTCACTACAACTCTCAGTAAACCACCCCCAGTGCTCCCAGTGGCCCCCAGTGCTCCCAGTGGCTCCTAACTGGCCCCCGCTGGCCCCCGCTGGCCCCTGTCGGCTGTGAGCAGCAGATGAAGATGGGGTGTGGGAGGGCGATGCTGCAGGCTGCTAACTGGTCCTGGATCAGCTGTTTCCAGATCACAGAGTGTCAGTGAAGCGTCTGAACTTCCTGAAGACGGACAGGAAGTGGACAGATCCTCCTCTTCATCACCTTCATCATCCGTCTGAGGAGGAGGATGAAGGAGACGAGCTGTGATCAGCGTCTCTGCTGAAACACGTCAGTTATTATTATCAGTAATCTCAAAATAATGAGATTCATCAATTTACTCTGATGACATTTGAAAAGGTGTAAAAACAAGGATCTGTTTATCATAATAATATAATAATATATTTATAATAATAATATAATAATATATTTATAATATTAATGTAATATTAATATAATAATAATAATCAGCTGTTGAATGTGAACCAACAGCAGAGACAGAAAAACAGGTGCAGAGTCAAAGTTCAATTAATCTCCATGGAAACACTGTTTTCACTCAGTGTGGTTACAGTGAACATGTCACAGTGAACTACACCTAAACTACACCTAAACTACACCTAAACTGTCATTTCAACAGTAAGAACAAACATTAGATGAAAATATTAAAACATGTTTCTTTCTTTCTGAAGCTGCAGTTTGAATTTTAACAACATGAAACATTTTAGATTTAATTTCTGCTGTTTCATTAAAAAACTCAGAAAACACAAATGAAATAAAACGTAATAAATCTGAAGCTGATCTTCTCTGTGGACCCTTCATGATGTAAACATGTAAACATAATACTGATGTTCCAGATGTGTCTTTATGTTGTTTATATACAGTTTATATTATTGTTTATTGTATATTTATGTTTTGTTATATAAATGTGACAGACTGGTGCATAAAGTCTATTATTGAATGTTTGTGCAGATATCAGATTGATCCAGTCATTGATTGGTGTGATCTGTTTGTGGGGGAAGCTGCAGCGGCTGCAGCTGATTGGCCGGCCTGCGTCTCCTCAGCGAGCATTGTGCGGCGTTAAGCTGAGCTCAGGAACTGTACGCTGCCTGCGGCGCTCCTGTTGCTTAAACAGCCTCCTCGTTGTCATTTACTCTCCCTCTCCACGGAGGGAGAAAAGATGTCCAAAGCAGACAAACAAATGTGTTTTTCAGCAGCGAACAGATAAAGATTTGATCCCCGTCGCCCCCCGAGGAGGCGATTTGGATGTGAAAGGAGAATCGGGGACAGAGGAGAACCACAGGCAGTTATGAATGTGCGTTTGATTTCATAAAGCGACGGGGGGATCTGGATCACAGTGAGATGCTTGTTGAGCGCTCGCCCAGATGTGCGCCCGTTCAGACCGAGCGCATCAATGCGGCCCTGTTCGCCTTGTTCCTGGAGACACTGAGGGGCCCTGATCTGCACCTCACCCCAGGGGATGGCAGCGTGCCGCGGGAGCCCCGACAGGCCGGCCCCTGCGGCGCCGCGCTGACACAACAGCACAGAAAGCTGCAGAACACGCTGCGGGGAGGACGAGGCCGCCGACAGACACACACACAGAGATGGAGGAGATAACATGCAGACAAAGCCGCCGACAGACACACACACAGAGATGGAGGAGATAACATGCAGACAAAAGACTGAAGACTCATGAGGAAGATCTTCAGCTGAAACATCTGAAACATCTGAAACACTGCGAGCTGAGCGGAGGAGGTCTGAACTGAAGGAGCAGAGGAAGATCCAGGATGGAAGAACAGTGTGACGCTCAACACTTCAGTCTCAGAAACTAATAAACTAATAGTTTCAGCTGAAACATCTGCTAAAAACATTACAGTAAATAAAACAGTCAACATTATAAATCTAATAAAAACCCAAAAAATAGGAAAAAAGCAACAAAAACCAGTTAAAAAGTGAAACTGAGAGGAAACACTGAACTGAAAGATCTGAATAAAAACTATTAAAACTTTCACACATCATTGATGTAAAGTTAGTAAAAGGTTTGAACATTAAAGTTAAAAAACAAAGAAAAAAACTTTAGATTAGATTAAAAATCTGAAACAGAAACAAACATCGTTCAGCTGACGCTGACTCATATATAATAATAATAATAATAATAATAATAATAATAATAATAATAATAATAAAGCATCGGCGGCGTGTGGATGTGACATCAGTAACAAACACTAATCCGTGTTCTTTAACACGCTTCCTGCTGTGACTGTAATAATAAAAGTGATTGATGTTATTTAGAAACATGTGACAGGATGGAAATCCCCCGACAGCCCCGAGCACCTTCACAGCCTCGGTCACATGACCACGGCCAGCGGCGAGACAGTGGCTGTACAGGCCATGTAGAACACATAGAACACGCCAGCAACACGCCAGAAACACGTAAAACACGCCAGCAACACGTAAAACATGCCACCAACATGCCAGCAACACGTAAAACACGCCAGCAACACGCCAGAAACACGCCAGCAACACGCCACCAACATGCCAGCAACACGTAAAACACGCCAGCAACACGCCAGAAACACGTAAAACACGCCAGCAACACGCCACCAACATGCCAGAAACACGTAAAACATGCCACCAACATGCGAGCAACACGTGAAACACGCCAGAAACACGTATAACACGACAGCAACATGCCAGAAACATGCCAGCAACACGCCACCAACATGCCAGCAACACGTAAAACACGCCAGCAACACGCCAGAAACACGTAAAGCAACACGTAAAACATGCCAGCAACACGCCAGAAACACGTATAACACGTAAAGCAACATGTATGATGTAAGAGCAAACATGTATTTAGCGTGTTTGATGCATGTATTCAGATATTCTGTTTGACATCTTTTTATTAATAAATTGACTTGATTTGACTTTTTTTAATTGTTGCGTTGCCACAACATACATGAAGAGTTTAGAACACAGCAGATCGATCAGAGTGATCAGAATCTGATCATTAGCAGCTGGTATTGATGACGTGTTTCATGGAGAATCAGTGTGGTTGTTGATGTTCGATCAGCTGATTGAACAGTTTTATTGTTTTCTTGGTTTCTTCAGTTGTTTTATCCAGATATCACACATCAGAATAAAAGATCAATAACTGATTTATTGATCAAAATTGAAAGTAATTATTGTTGATAGTTGTTTAACACATTTATCAATAAATATGACAAACCTGCTTTATTAATGTTTCTGTTTTAAAGGACATCTTCACTATAAGCTACATATAAAGACACATATTTACATATATATAGACACATATATGTAAATATGTGTTTATTTACATATATATGCATGTGGACATCAGTGAGCTCTCTGTCTCTGCTGTCAGTGAATGAATGAATGTGTCTCTGCTGTCAGTGAATGAATGAATGTGTCTCTGCTCAGTGAATGAATGAATGTGTCTCTGCTGTCAGTGAATGAATGAATGTGTCTCTGCTGTCAGTGAATGAATGAATGTGTCTCTGCTCAGTGAATGAATGAATGTGTCTCTGCTGTCAGTGAATGAATGAATGTGTCTCTGCTGTCAGTGAATGAATGAATGTGTCTCTGCTGTCAGTGAATGAATGAATGTGTCTCTGCTGTCAGTGAATGAATGAATGAATGTGTCTCTGCTCAGTGACAGAAGGTGTTGTTGTGCTGAAGGTGATCAGTGTGCAGCAGAGCTGCATGGCGGCAGGTGACTGAGTGATTTTAATGCTCCACATGATGTGAGTTCCTGCAGATAAAGCTCAGTAAACTCACAGAGAGCAGAGCGCTGCTATTGTCTGCTGCATCTTTGTGCCTCTGAGATCTGGATTAAACCTGTCTGTCTCTGACTGAAGATCAGAGCAGGATGATAATCTTCATCCTAATGCAGAGACACCTGTCACAGCAGCAGAGTGCTTCCTCTAATGTCTCTGTAAGCAGATTAGGTTCCTCTAATGCAGGTATTTGAGGAATATTCATGCAGCTAAGTGCTTATGTAATGTCTCCGAGCCTCCGTGCCTTTTTGTTTCAAGCGTTCCTGCCTCCTCCTCCACCGCTGAGGAGCCCCGAGGCCTCATCACCCACACCACACACACACACACACACACACACACACACACACACACACGATAATCTGCTTCACATACATAAAAACAATATATCATTAACATCAGATATGAAGCCGATCTGAATAATTTAAACACACACAGCATGTTGAGTCCAGTGTTTCTGTGTCGGAGTTAAACAGGAAGTGGTTCTGATTGGTTCAACACTGAGTCCACATGTTGAACTTTACACACAAACACAACAACACAACAACAACACAACAACAACACAACAACAACACATGTCAATCAGACATAAAAACACAGCAACAGGCATAAAATATAAACACTCTGCTCTCCTGTTTGTTTACAGGTATGATGTCAGAGAACAGCTGGAAACATCTGCAGCTCCTCCTCAGCTCACTGCAAAGCCTCCTGACCTCCGGATCCTTCAGAGACCTTCAGACCAGGTCCAAACGGGAACCCGGCTCAGACACCAGCAGCCTACACTTCCCAGAATGCACTGCTGTGGAAACTCGTGTTGTTCAGACAGACTGCAGCAGACGGCTGGAAGCTTCCTCTGATGGAGTTTGTGTTTGTGTGGTTGTGCTGACAGGTGGAGACACAGGAAGTGGTGGTGGGGTGAGGAGGGGGGGGGGGGGGGGGGGGGGGGGGCAGAGGAAACCCCCCATCATGTGTAACAACTGGAACAGATTTGATGAAATGAGGCTCATTTACATCCACCGCAGTCTGAGCGCTCGGCTGCTTCCTTTAATTAGAGGAAGAGATTAACATCGTTCAGGAGGCTCCGCCCTCAACATGTGAGGCAGGTTAACGACACATGTTCCCACGACGACAACAACAACTGATGAGTCACCACGGCAACCACGGCCTGCTGGAGAGGAAACACAGGAAAGACACGTCTGTAGGAGCAGAGTGAAACATCTTTCACTGATGTTGGTCAAACAGGAAACGCATCACATGACTCACACGCCAAGCAGCTTCATCCACCAACTGCAGCCCCTCCCCTCTAATCACTGACCAATCAGCAGCTGCCACCTGTTCTACGGCGGGACGTCGCCATCGCCATCGTCATCGCCACTGATTCCCCGATCCGATGGGATATCAGTTCAGTCGCAAAGTTTCAGTTACAGTTTAGAGATTCCCAGAGTCATGTGATCAGTCACATGACTGCCTGTCTCACCCTCAGTTATCAGGTGGTTATCAGATGGTTATTAGATGGTTATTAGATCTGATATTCTCTTGTTTGTGACTAATAATCTATTTAATGACATTTTATTGAATGGTTTAGACAGTGAACTACAGATCAGATGGTTATCAGGTGGTTATCAGATGGTTATTAGATGGTTATCAGATGGTTATCAGATGGTTATTAGATGGTTATCAGACAGTTTGAACTACAGATCAGACGTTGTGATGTTTTCTAAACGGTGCTGCTGGGAGTTGTAGTTCAGGAGGCTCAGAGATCCTCTCTGCAGACAGATGGAGGGTTTCTGTGGTTTCCTGTCCGACTGTTGGAGACGTCAGATAACGTTGTGTCACTTTGTGAAGGAGAGATATCGTCAGGGAAACGCAGCGGGAACACGAGGATGCCAACGTTTATCTTCTGCCAACTGATTTCTGATATTAAAGCTTTAGATGACTGATACTGTAAGACACTGGAACTACAGACTGAACTCAACCAGACTCACAGCTCAGCTGCTAACTGTGTGTTTGTTCCTGCTGTTAGATACTGACGGATGCTGTTAGACACTGACGGATGCTGTTAGACACTGACGGATGCTGTTAGACACTGACGGATGCTGTTAGATACTGACGGATGCTGTTAGACACTGACGGATGCTGTTAGACACTGACGGATGCTGTTGGACACTGACGGATGCTGTTAGACACTGACGGATGCTGTTAGATACTGACGGATGCTGTTGGACACTGACGGATGCTGTTAGACACTGACGGATGCTGTTAGACACTGACGGATGCTGTTGGACACTGACGGATGCTGTCGGACACTGACGGATGCTGTTGGACACTGACGGATGCTGTCGGACACTGACGGATGCTGTTGGACACTGACGGATGCTGTTAGACACTGACGGATGCTGTCGGACACTGACGGATGCTGTTAGACACTGACGGATGCTGTCGGACACTGACGGATGCTGTTGGACACTGACGGATGCTGTCGGACACTGACGGATGCTGTTGGACACTGACGGATGCTGTTAGACACTGACGGATGCTGTCGGACACTGACGGATGCTGTTAGACACTGACGGATGCTGTCGGACACTGACGGATGCTGTCGGACACTGACGGATGCTGTTAGACACTGACGGATGTTCCTGCTGTTGGACACTGACGGATGCTGTTAGACACTGACGGATGTTCCTGCCGTTGGACACTGACGGATGCTGTTAGATACTGACGGATGTTCCTGCCGTTGGACACTGACGGATGCTGTTAGACACTGACGGATGCTGTCGGACACTGACGGATGCTGTCGGACACTGACGGATGCTGTTGGACACTGACGGATGTGTGTGAGAAGTTGTTGTCATGTTTGTTGTTGTTGTGTTGTTGTGTGGTTCTATGAATGTAGGTGAGATGTTTGTGTGTTAGATGTGAAGTTCATGTGATAAAAACATCAGTTTGGTCCTTTAGAGTTCACTGAGTGACTCTGTGGGGGGGGGGGGGGCTTAAATCCAAAATGTACAAAAATAAAAGCCTATTAGAGGAGTGAAGCATTTTGATCTATCAGACTGCAAATACAAACAATGTCAACACCCAAACACATCTGTTGCAGCTTATCTGCTGCTCTGCTCTTAATACGGCCAGCTTCTATTTATACTGCAGAGTGCTGCACTCACACAGGATCACACACATAAACCCACCTCACCCCCCCAACAACCCCCCCCACCTCACCCCCCCACTACACCCCCCCCCCCCAGCCCCCCCCACTGATGAAGACTCTGACGTATCCGTCCGTCTGGAGGAAAGAAGGTAAGAAACAGTCACCTGATGATGTCATCAGGAAGTGAAATCCTGCTACTGTAGTTTGTTTACGTAGCTTCCTGAAAGCTGACCAATCAGAGCAGAGCAGGCTGATCAGGGGGCGGGGCCTGTTTCAGGCTGCATGAAGGACCAATAGAGGATCAATAAGGAGTTTTTATTCCAGCAGAGAAGCAGAATATTAATATAGAGGCTGCAGCTGTAGAGAATATGTCCTCTTTGAGATAAAAATGTTCTATTTTATCTAAACATGTGAGTAATTTATCCTTTAATAATAATAATAATGTAGTTCAGGTATTTAATGTGCGCTATAAGAAGATAATTCATGTATAAATTCATGGATTATCTACACGCTTTAAGGGCTTTTAAGGGATTTAAAACAAAACCTTAAAATTGACCAAATATGATGAGAAGAGTGATGCAAACCTTCCAACATGTCAGAGAAACAGTCACATGTTAAAACCTGCCATCTGTCTGTGTGGACAAAAGTATGTGGACACACTGCAGCTCAGTCACATGCAGGTGTGGCTGCCAGCTGTCCACATACTTTTGGCCACATGGTGTGTCTCATTCTGCATCAGATCCTCCCACAGTCAGTCATCAATAAACATTATTATTGATCTGATTATAAGTTTACTGAACTGATGTTTTGTAGAAAATAAAAATATTTCCTGGAAGCTTCACATTTAAAAGATAAAAGATAAAAGTGTGTGTGTGTGTGTGTGTGTGTGTGTGTGTGTGTGTGTGTGTGTGTGTGTGTGTGTGAGTGTGTGTGTGTGTGTATGTGTGTGTGTGTGAGTGTGAGTGTGAGTGTGTGTGTGAGTGTGTGTGTGTGTGTGTGTGTTTCTGTGTTTGAGATGAAAAAGACGAGTTGAGTTGAAATCAGATTAAGAAAGTGGGACATCGTCCTCGAGAGGCTGAAACGATGTGACACCACAGACACACACATGCACATAATAACATACTAACATACTAACATATAAACATATAAACATGTAAACATGTAAAGAGTTAAGGATTTAAAGTTATTGTGTGTTAAATATCAGATTCAGTATTTTATTCAGTGGAGACTTTTATTATTCTGCTTTCACTTCTGACACTTTGCTTCATGTTGATAATAATAATAATAATAATAATAATAATAATAATAATAATAATAATAACAACAACAATAATAATAATAATAATAATAATAATAATAATAATAATAATAATAATAATAATAGAGGGCAGTGATGTGTGGTTAATCAGTAGATGCAGGAGGAGCACACCTGTAGCTGCAGGTGAGGCTGCAGCGCTGCTTCATCAACATTCAAACACTGATGAATTATTGATCGTCATGCAGCTGATATTTGTTGCTGTGGGTATTTTCCTCCTTCTGTGTGTTTGTGTGCATGAATATGTGATGAAGGCCTGCTGGAGGAGGAGGAGGAGGAGGAGGAGGAGGGAGAGTCTCCCCGCGGACTCCACCAGGAAACACTTCGACCGACTGGCTTCGAACGTTCGAACACATCGCAGAGAGAAGAACGGCACGTTCGCCGTGACTCTTCTTTCATCTGCTGTCGGTTTAATTCCCACACTTAGTCCCCCACTTTTCCTGCAGACTTTGAAATGAATATGCAGCCAGCTGAACATACCGAGACACATCAAATTTTAATCACCTCGCCGTATTTGCATACGATTCCAGGAGAGCAGGAGAAGAAGAAGTGTAGATTTATTCCCAGCGAGCGGTGACTCTGTCTTTGATGATCAGGACAATTAGGACGGATCAAAGTGGAGGTTCGACGAGGCCTGCAGCTCATTTGCATAATGAAATTAACTCCAGATGAGAAGAATCACTAATAGGAACAACTGATTGTGCATAATTCATACGCAGGAGAAACGCTGTTTATGCTGCTAATTTAACCATTACAGACCTTGTTTTCAATTAACAGTTTGTTAATTAACTTCTGGTTTACATATAATCAGATTCATCTGTTAGTTTCCCTCCATGTTGCTTTTCTCTTTCTGTCTTGTTGTCTCGCGGCTTAATGTTGTTGTTTTAGAGCTGTTTGTTTTTGATTACATCACATCACATCCTAATTAAGGATTTCATAATCAGATGCTTATAAAGAAAATCTACATTGATGAATTAATTAAAGCTGGTTGTTGGAGAGAAGCTGCAGAGAGGCAGTCTGTGGCCTTTTCACAATTAACACGACTCACAGCAACAATAAAACAATACGACTTGACTTCTGTGACATTATTCTGTAAAATGTTTTTATTACAGCAAAGATCAGAATTCAGGTAGAAATATTTAAAACCTGAACAGAAACAGATAAAAACAGAAACGAGGAGGAGAAAATATAGAAATAACAAACTATAAACAGGAAGTTTAAAATGTGTTTAAATGCAGCTTAAAGGAAAAATATTATGTTGGTGCCACTTTAAAAAACTAAAAGATTCAAATCAGATCTGAGAAATTAAAACTGAAGCAAACACAGAAACTGGTCACATGATCAATGATCCATACAAATAAATCCTGAAAACAGCTGAAAACATAAAAATAAAAACAAATCAGTTAACATGATAATTAGGTTTTTATTATTATTATTATTATTATTATTATTATTATTATTGTTATTATTATTATTATTATTATTATTATCATTATCATTATTATTATTGTTATTGTTATTATTATTATTATTATTATTATTATTATTATTATTATCATTATTATTATTATTATTATTATTATTATTATTATTGTTATTATTATTATTATTATTATTATTATTATCATTATCATTATTATTATTATTATTATTATTATTATCATTATTATTATTATTATTATTATTATTATTGTTATTATTATTATTAAACACCAACATGAGCTGAAATACATTCTGTGATATAAATAAATATTAAATATATAAACTGATTAAAACATGTGATTCTAACGATGATGTCATAACGAGACGTCCTGATGGCTTAATTGACAGCGTCGTTGGGTGAAAGGCATGCTGGGAAGGAAGGTCAACAGCTCAACACCAGAGGTCAGAGGTCAATGACTGAACATGACGTCATGTTTCTGCTTCCTGTCCGCCGTCGTCTATCTCGCCTCTGATTGGTCGGCCTCCTGACTTCCTGGCCCACATGTGATTGTGGCGGAGTCAGAGGACGAGTTCCCATGATGCTTTGCTCAGTCCCGTCAGGTTCAGACCTGCGATACGGACTCACTGAACCAGATCAGAGAGTCTGAGTCACTGCAGCTAAAATAATATCAGACCAAGAACTGATCCCTGAGGAACTCCACCAGACTCAACAGATACAGAACACAATATAATACAGCAGATATAAACAATACCCCCCCCCCCCCCCCAACCCTAACCCCTGGGGGTTCCAGGTATGCTGTTCCTGCCTGGTGGATCCTGGTCCGTGTGGTAGATCCTGTCTGGTGTGGTGGATCCTGTCTGGTGGATCCTGTCTGGTGTGGTGGATCCTGTCTGGTGGATCCTGTCTGGTGTGGTAGATCCTGTCTGGTGTGGTGGATCCTGTCTGGTGTGGTGGATCCTGTCTGGTGTGGTGGATCCTGTCTGGTGGATCCTGTCTGGTGGATCCTGTCTGGTGTGGTGGATCCTGTCTGGTGGATCCTGTCTGGTGTGGTGGATCCTGTCTGGTGGATCCTGTCTGGTGTGGTAGATCCTGTCTGGTGGATCCTGTCTGGTGTGGTAGATCCTGGGATCCTGTCTGGTGGATCCTGTCTGGTGTGGTGGATCCTGTCTGGTGTGGTGGATCCTGTCTGGTGTGGTGGATCCTGTCTGGTGTGGTGGATCCTGTCTGGTGGATCCTGTCTGGTGGATCCTGTCTGGTGTGGTGGATCCTGTCTGGTGGATCCTGTCTGGTGTGGTGGATCCTGTCTGGTGGATCCTGTCTGGTGTGGTAGATCCTGGGATCCTGTCTGGTGGATCCTGTCTGGTCTGGTGGATCCTGTCTGGTGGATCCTGTCTGGTGGATCCTGTCTGGTGTGGTGGATCCTGTCTGGTGGATCCTGTCTGGTGTGGTGGATCCTGTCTGGTCTGGTGGATCCTGTCTGGTGTGGTGGATCCTGTCTGGTGGATCCTGTCTGGTGGATCCTGTCTGGTGTGGTGGATCCTGTCTGGTGGATCCTGTCTGGTGTGGTGGATCCTGTCTGGTGGATCCTGTCTGGTGTGGTAGATCCTGTCTGGTGGATCCTGTCTGGTGTGGTAGATCCTGGGATCCTGTCTGGTGGATCCTGTCTGGTGTGGTGGATCCTGTCTGGTGTGGTGGATCCTGTCTGGTGTGGTGGATCCTGTCTGGTGTGGTGGATCCTGTCTGGTGGATCCTGTCTGGTGGATCCTGTCTGGTGTGGTGGATCCTGTCTGGTGGATCCTGTCTGGTGTGGTGGATCCTGTCTGGTGGATCCTGTCTGGTGTGGTAGATCCTGGGATCCTGTCTGGTGGATCCTGTCTGGTCTGGTGGATCCTGTCTGGTGGATCCTGTCTGGTGGATCCTGTCTGGTGTGGTGGATCCTGTCTGGTGGATCCTGTCTGGTGTGGTGGATCCTGTCTGGTCTGGTGGATCCTGTCTGGTGTGGTGGATCCTGTCTGGTGGATCCTGTCTGGTGTGGTGGATCCTGTCTGGTGTGGTGGATCCTGTCTGGTGTGGTGGATCCTGTCTGGTGGATCCTGTCTGGTGTGGTAGATCCTGTCTGGTCTGGTGGATCCTGTCTGGTGTGGTGGATCCTGTCTGGTGGATCCTGTCTGGTGTGGTGGATCCTGTCTGGTGTGGGGTCTTGTCCCTCCAGGATGGATCCTCCTCTTCTGCATCATCTTCCTGATCATGAAGGATCAATAACAGCCGATCAGCTGCGTCTGTGCAGCATGGAGGCTGCTGTCAGGCAGATGAACAGGTCCAGCACATCAGCAGGGACCAGAACCACCAGGGGAGCAGACCACCACCCCTCACCCCCCCCAGGACCACAAGACCAGGAGACCGTCCTGCTGAACGCCACACACACGGAGAGAGGCATGCTGGGAAATAATGCTGGGAGCCTTCATCAAGAATACACACACACATACACACACACACATACACACACACACACACACACACACACACACACACACACACATATATATATATATATATGTGTGTGTGTGTGTGTGTATCAGATATAACAGCATATTTACATCTGTGCTGTTTTATCTGATATAAATATAACAGAATGTCCTGCAGGTCACTGCTGTCAGACAGCTGACCTGCACCATAACACTGTGTGTACATGTGTGTGTGTGTGTGTGTGTGTGTGTGTGTGTGTGTGTGTGTGTGTGTGTGTGTGTGTGTGTTCATGTGTGTGTGTGTGTGTGTGTGTGTTCCACATATAAACTTTCGCCCACACACTTCTCAGCATGGCTGTGTGATGGGGTGGGCAGTGTGTGTGTGTGTTTAATGATGTGTGTGTGTGTGTGTGTGTGTGTGTGTGTGTGTGTGTGTGTGTGTGTGTGTGTTGGCCTGTGGGGGAAGTGTTATTCCCATGCCCTGCTGCATTCCTGCCTCAGATCCCAGACGCGTTTTTGGGGTCTTGTATTTATTTTTCCTCCCCCTACGTGGACTCCAGGATGTACAGAGTCCTGATTCGTTCCCACTGACACACACACACACACACACACACACACACACACACACACACACACACACACATATCATTAACACACACATATAAATCTCAGTGGCGGGCTGCAGTGACACTAACAGGCCTGTGAGCTGAAATATGAAGCGATAACAGTAACAGGCAGAAAACATCCAACACGTCCTGCGACGCCATCAGCTGTTCTATGATGTGGCGTCGCTATGGTTACAGTTTGGGAAATGTTAGGCAGGGAAATGGTTAGAGAGAGACGATGCTGTCGGACGTTTGAAGACCGTCACCTGAAGTCTGACCTTTGACCCCTCGGCTGCTGCCAGATTCAAACTCTGCTGCAACTGAATCGCTAAATGTTTGGATTTTATTCATAATTTCAGGTTTGTGCACAAAGTTATATTGATTTTAAAGGTTTTAGCAGTTTAAAAAGTGTTTTATGTGAATGTCCAGACGTGTTTTTATCTGCTGATCTTCAATCAGAAGGTGAGAAGTTTCCGTGCAGGTGTGAAACTCATCGATTGATCCTCGACTGAAACTCACATCAGTGTGAAAGTATGAAAATAAACATGCTGATTTGCTTTCATTTGCATTTCTCTCGACACATTACTGACTGTCAGTGATGTATACAGATCAGACAGTCGGTCTGCAGCTGAATATTCATGGCTGCTGCTCACCGGGGCCCCCGGGGGACCCGTTCAAGGGCCCGCTCGTATCTGCTCACAACGCTCAGATTCCAGATAAATAACCCAGAAGAAGAAAAAGCTTCCTGTTTGTTGATGAAGGAGAAAAGTCGTCAGTCTGCTGGTTTTTACTCACGTTCAAGCTTTCATGTTTCTATCAACAAGTTTAAATGTTTTTACATTTGTGTCTGAATCTGTGCAGTTTTATCCAGATGTTTGTATTTTAAAGAAGAACTTTCAGTCTGTAGTTTTACCAACATTTTCATATTTAATATTTAAAGACTTTTCTCTGCTCTGTGTCACAGCTTTAGTTTGTTAACCTGCAGGTTTCTCTGCTGTGTGGTTTTTGTATCAGTAGTTCTCTCTGTGTTTTCTGGGATCTGCTGGTCTGGATGATGAGCTGGACTCTGTGTGTCTGCTGGTGTCTGCTGGTGTCTGCTGGTGTCTGCTGGTGTCTGCAGGACCACAGCAGCAGTGTGAATGAACCTCAGAGGATCCTGAGATAAAGCAGCGTGCAGCCTGGGAACGCAGCGCTCAGCCTGAAGGTGGGTTATTCATGACGGGACCTTCACCCTGCGACTCTGCCGCTCAGATATCAGCCTGATGGACTGAAGAGGAGAAATTACATCCTGGAATCTGTTCTCTCTGGGAAACGCAGCGCCGGGGCCAAACACTCCTGTTTTCTCAAGTCCTCACAATCTGCAGATCGGACAGGAGCAGCTTCCTGTCTGGGACCTTCCCATCCCTCCCGCCGGGGCAGCACAGGAAGTTCTGACCTCCTAGGTGCTTGAAATGTGCAGAGGACATCGCTCGGGGGCCCGGATCCATGTTATTATAACACTCAAAGCTTTACACGTCTCCCACGCTGCAACGCTGCTGTGACATCAGCGGCCGGCCCGCCTCCTGACAGACGACGAGCAGAGAGCGAGGGAAAATATTCAGCAAGGTCTCAGGAGGCTCGCTGCTATTTTTAGTCTAATTGTTGCCACATTCAGAGCTTCAGATGTGGAATTAACACGGAAAAAAGCTCAAACTCAAGTTTATTTTCAGCTTCTCTCTTTGAAAATCACACATGAAAACTGAATCTACATCTTTACAAAATAAAAGTCTGGCTGTAAACCTTTAGGTGGTGATACTGACTCAGTGTTCATAACCAGCTGATATCACACATTATTGATCAACCTGCTGATCATAAAGGTGTGTTTTTATTTAAAGCAGACATCAGTGTTTTATATTCCATCATCAGTTCAGTCAATTAATACACAACATATATAAATATACAAACATGTTCACTGTAAACACAAAACATCACAAATAAATAAATAAACACAGAGATCAGTGACGGAGGAAAAACATCTGTAGCTGTGAGTTCTTCATATATAAACTATTTATAAACATGTCTACATTTAGCTAATAAATACTAATAAATAAACAAATAACCTGATCAGAATCATGTAACCTGGTTCAGCAGTGTTTAATATTAAGTGTTATTAATCATTTCTTAATAATCAACAGATAAAACTACAGTAAGGATTCTGCAGGAAGTTTAATCTGTCATGTGACAGGAAGCAGGAAGTCCAGCTGACGACCGTCAGAAACAACCAGTCCAGATGTTTATTTACCTGAAACATCAGCATCAGCAAACACAGTCAGCAGAAACGGAGCCGTGACGTTTCCACGGTGAGGATCAGCTGATCGTCCTCGCCAGGTGTGATCAGGTGGAGCGATGATGTCACAGACCTCAACCTGTTTTACTTTAATAACAGTCGTTAGATGTTCATCAGAGAGATTAAAGACTTCAATGGTTTGGCTGATAAACGTTTATATAGATGAAGGAAGCTGCAGCAGCCGAGGATTGTGGGTAATGTAGTGTTTAAAGCGTGAAGACTGGTGTCAGAACAGAAACAGAACTGATGCTTTCATCTCCAGAAACTCTTTAATAAAACAACTTTATTATTTCACTGTCCTTTTTTCTGCCCTTCATTTTATTGTTTTAGTATTTTATTTGATTAATTTGCGTTTTGTTTTATTTGAATGTGTTCTATCTCCTGCTGGTAATAATAAGCAGGTCTGCACCTTCCAGCGCTGCCGTGTCGGCTCTGGATTGAGGATGAAGGATTTACTTTGATCTGCATGTCTGCAGACGTTACACAAACTACTCAGACAAGGTGGAGGATTTATGTTTGTTAATCAGTCTTACAAAAATGCAATCTGTGGACAGATGTTTTCTCCTGCGGCGGCTGTAAAGCTGTGTGAGGACAGGATTGGGAGCAGGACGCCACCTGTGTGTGTTCGGGCCGGGACGTCCACATAATCTGCCACAGACTCTTCAGGCGAGCGCGACCAACAGTTTCCCCCCAAAGCAGGCAGCGCCTTTAATCTTTAATCTGTGAGGCTGATCGCTGGAGTTACACTGATGATGCACAAACATCATCATCATCACCAGGCTGAACGCTGCACACTGCAAACAGTCATGCAGCGTCTGAGCCTGATGTCTGTACGACAGGGTTCAGGTTATATATGAACTGCAGGGAGGGGAGACCGGGGACGTGTGTGACAGGAAGTCAGAGTCACTTCCTTCATGTTCACGAGGTGTCAGTGCTGATGATGTTTGAGCTGTTAGCCTCTCAACATGCGTCACATGATGTGAAAGAGCGGGAAAGCTGAGGTTTGACCTGCAGTCTGAAGCCTTCAGGACAAACATCTGAAGTTCTTTCACCACAGATTATGTGAGCAGTAATCTGGACTACAGTGTTTGTGTTAATATCAGAAACAGCTGCAGACAGAAATGTTTCAACCATCCCCCCTACAGTTAAATTTAGGCAACAAACACGTGGCTTCGTTAAGTTCTTAATCACCTCGTTAGCGCTGAATCAAGACAGATCCGAAGCTGTGATTGGTTCTGACAACAGGAACAAACTGTGAGAGGACAAACTGTCCGTTAGAGTGACGTCACAGCAGAGGACGGAGAGACGGCCTCCGCGTGTTGGACTCTGATAAAAGAAGAAGAAGAAACATTTTGGGGTTTTGGTAAACTGGAGGTGAACGGCAGCTCTCCGTCTTAGAGGCATTACTGACATTTCCTTGAAATTGGATAATTGCTGGCTGCCATGAGCGAAGCATTCAGAGGAGCCCACACAGTTTGGCTTTCACTCGGCTTTTTTCTCCTCTGCTGAAGTTTAAATTATAGGTTGTCAGTCGCAGCGTTCTCGCTGTAATTTCGTCCCTCTCTCTCTGAAGACGTGTATAATTTTGGAGCATATTGACTCTGAGCCAGTGGATGTCTGCTTTCATCGCCGATATGTGATGAGGAGAGACGTTATCGCAGAGTTTAACCAGGTAGAAACACAGCAGAGCTCTGGGTCTAATACTCAGCTTCATATCAGGTCAACTCTGCCTTTACTGTGAGGAAGAGGAAGAGGAAGAGCAGCTTTAGTGTTCCTACGTCTTCTTAAATATTTATGATAGTCAACAAATCCCACGTGTGTTAACTCAAACTGATGCAAACCTAAATATTCATCTTTAATCTAAAACGACTCACAAATATATGATAAATATAATAAATATGATAAATACATATAGTGTCATTTTAAACTAGCAGCTCTCTGAGGATGAAACCTGGAGCTGAGAGCTGAGATACTGTGTAAATGATGTGATGTTAAAGTGGAGCAGTTGCAGTGCTGGTCTGAGGTCCAGAGGTCTGCAGCAGACTGACCTCAGACCAGCGTCTCTGGGACTGAACCGAGACGTTGTGAAAGTGTGTCTCCGGCTGTCAGCTGGACGTCCTCCAGCTGGGTCAGAGGCAGCTCTCCGACCCGACATCACCCTGCGTCTGTCAGAAAAACACTCATTTATAATGTTTCAACAGATACGACTCTGTCCTCTTTGTTCCCAGCGTGAAGCTTCTCTGCTGCTCATCAGGCAGGAAGTGATGTCACACATCGGCTCATTAAAGCCTTTATTGTTTGCAGATATCACAGTTTAGATCAGATATCAGTCAGATACAGATACCCTGACCCCCTAACCCCCTGACCCTCTGACCCCCTGACCCTAACCCCAGATACAGATACCCTAACCCCCTAACCCCATAACCCCCTAACCCCCTAACCCTCTGACCCCCTGACCCCCTAACCCTAACCCCCTACCCCCGGATACAGATACCCTAACCCCCTAACCCCCTGACCCCCTGACCCTCTGACCCCCTGACCCCCTGACCCTCTGACCCTAACCCTATCCCCAGATAAACTCCCCTATCCCTGACTCTATCCCTGACTCTATCCCTGATGCTATCCCTGACTCTATCCTTGATGCTATCCCTGACTCTATCCTTGATGCTATCCCTGACTCTATCCCTGATGCTATCCCTGACTCTATCCCTGACGCTATCCCTGACTCTATCCCTGACTCTATCCCTAACCCCCTAACCCCAGATACAGATACCCTAACCCCCTAACCCCCTAACCCCCTGACCCTCTGACCCCCTGACCCCCTAACCCTAACCCTAACCCCAGATACAGATACCCTAACGCTATCCCTGACTCTATCCCTGACTCTATCCCTGACTCTATCCCTGATGCTATCCCTGACTCTATCCCTGACTCTATCCCTGATGCTATCCCTGACTCTATCCCTGACTCTATCCCTGACTCTATCCCTGACTCTATCCCTAACCCCCTAACCCCCTAACCCTAACCCTGACTCTATCCCCAGATAAACTCCCCTATCCCTGACTCTATCCCTGACTCTATCCCTGACTCTATCCCTGACTCTATCCCTGACTCTATCCCTGACGCTATCCCTGACTCTATCCCTGACTCTATCCCTGATGCTATCCCTGACTCTATCCCTGACTCTATCCCTGACTCTATCCCTGACTCTATCCCTGATGCTATCCCTGACTCTATCCCTGACTCTATCCCTGACTCTATCCCTGATGCTATCCCTGACTCTATCCCTGACTCTATCCCTGACGCTATCCCTGACTCTATCCCTGACTCTATCCCTGATGCTATCCCTGACTCTATCCCTGACTCAGAGACTGTTTTTAAAGTTCTGAATGTTGAAACAGACTTTTTGCTTTTTCAGTCAAATTATTCCCTAAAGACCAGAAACCCTTCAGACTGAATGTTTGTCAGCTGTCTCCATGTTTTTATTCACAGTAACCCTAACCCTGACTCTATCCCTGACTCTATCCCTAACCCCCTAACCCCAGATACAGATACCCTAACCCTGACTCTATCCCTGACTCTATCCCTGACTCTATCCCTGACTCTATCCCTGATGCTATCCCTGACTCTATCCCTGACGCTATCCCTGACTCTATCCCTGATGCTATCCCTGACTCTATCCCTGACTCTATCCCTGATGCTATCCCTGACTCTATCCCTGACTCTATCCCTGATGCTATCCCTGACTCTATCCCTGACTCTATCCCTGACTCTATCCCTGACTCTATCCCTAACCCCCTAACCCCCTAACCCTAACCCTGACTCTATCCCCAGATAAACTCCCCTATCCCTGACTCTATCCCTGACTCTATCCCTGACTCTATCCCTGACTCTATCCCTGACTCTATCCCTGACGCTATCCCTGACTCTATCCCTGACTCTATCCCTGACTCTATCCCTGACTCTATCCCTGACTCTATCCCTGATGCTATCCCTGACTCTATCCCTGACTCTATCCCTGATGCTATCCCTGACTCTATCCCTGACTCAGAGACTGTTTTTAAAGTTCTGAATGTTGAAACAGACTTTTTGCTTTTTCAGTCAAATTATTCCCTAAAGACCAGAAACCCTTCAGACTGAATGTTTGTCAGCTGTCTCCATGTTTTTATTCACAGTTCTCATTTCTGCCAAAAACGATGTGTGTTTCGTTCTTGAGCTGCTGTTTTTGTTTCTCACAGGTTTTCAGCCACATTTTACTATTTCAGTATTTTCACCTTAATATGTTATTTACAATAATCATCAGGTTTCATTTTGGTTGCTTGTTAAGTTTTTATTTTTTTAGTCATATTTTCAGTGTTGTAATTAAATTTCTGTGTAAGTCAAATTTATTTATTGAGCAGAAATAAACTCAATATAAAACAAGTAAAGATCACACGTGATGAATATATGACAGTAACATTATAAATAAGATAAAACATTAAATAAATATATATAAAAGACAGCATTAAAGCTCTTAGTCTTCAGGTGATTCATACACTTCTATAAAAGTTTTGCATTTTTAAAGTGATTTTTATTATTATTATTATTTTGTGTCAGTTATTAATTGAATTTTTGTTTTGTGAACCAAATTTTCGGGTTTTTTATTCAAACAAAATGTTTCTTATCCAGATGTTTGAGTTGTTTATGTTATTTAATGTTTGATGTTTGTGTTTCTGATCTGCAGGTTTCCTTTTTTAAACTTTATCTGTGATGAAACGTTTCTCACAGAGACGATGAAAGTCCAGCAGTTAGTTTCTCTCTGACTGTGCTGACAACAGCATGAACTCAGCAGTGAGCTGTGCAGCCTGCAGGGGGCGCTGGCTGCTGGACTGGTCCAGACTGGAGGTGGACTGGTCCAGGATCAGAGCTGGTCTGAGTCTTTGTTCAGGACTACACATGTTCCCACTTGTGAAAAACATCAGTCGTATATAAACAGCAGCACGTATCAGCTCTCAGAGAAACCTCCTTATAGAAAACAGTAAAGTGAGTCCAGGTCTCAGAGCCAAACCACAGGCTGGCTCCAGGACCTGATCCAGATCCAGAGCTGGTCCAGGACTCAGGCTCTGCGGTCTGAGAGCTCCTGGGCCACATTCAGCAGAGAGGCAGAGTAAATAAACCGTTACAGACACACTGGCCAAAAATAAGATATTTAAAGGTGTAATTTGTGAATGAAGAGCAGAGCTGGATGATTGTTTGAGACTCTGAGAGGCTGACGAGTCCTCGGAGAGAAACTGTTTCCTGTCCTGAGGATCACTGCGGTTACAGACGGGACTCTGGTCTCTGATCAACCACAGAGGATCATTAGAAACATCTCACACTGGTTTCTGCTTTTCAACACGTTCTCAGATCAGTGACTGCTCCACTCTCTATAATACTCCACTTATTACCATCAGTGTGCAGCTCAGGTCCTGCTGGGAGAGTCAAACAGTCTCCAGTTCAATCAAAGCAGCAACAAAACCTCCGTCCTTTAGAGTGCAGAACCACTGATGGCCACCAGGTGCTGCTCTAATAGACTCTCATTCAGAGAGCTGCAGCTTCTGTCGTCGTTCAGACCCTCCGATCACCGAGCGGCTGGTCATTTAGGGAATTATTGCTCCGTTAATAAGATTTGAGGACTTTTAGCAGCTTTGATGTTGCAGGATTATGATCGCTGCCTCGTTTCTTCATCAGAGAAACAAACTGAATCATTCTGAAGAAAAACACACTTTACTCTTTACTGACCAAACTTTATCTACACAATAACATTTCCATCAAAACCAAACAAACATGAAGCTCCTCGTTAGCTTCGTTAGCTTCGTTAGCTTCGTTAGCTACGTTAGCTTCATTAGCTATGTTAGCTACATTAGCTTCATTAGCTATGTTAGCTACATTAGCGTCGTTAGCTATGTTAGCTACGTTAGCTACGTTAGCTTCATTAGCTACGTTAGCTACGTTAGCTGTAGCGTCCTACTGGCTGGTGTTGTAGCAGCAGCTTTCCAAACAGGTGTTATTTGGATAAACTGACACATGCTGGGAGTCTCCATGGTTACTATCTCACCTGAAAACTTCATAAAATGACGTTCCTACAACAAAAGTCAGTGTTACCTCTTCTTCCTCTCGTGTTGGACTGAAGGCAGGCTGGACGCCGCAGTGACTCACTGTCGCCCCCTCAGGCACAAAGATGTACTACGAGTCAGTAAGAAGCTAGCTGGTTAGCATGCTAACTGCGTAGATATCTCTGCAACACTATACATATCAGATCTGTGATATAACGTCAAAACTGTTTTTTCTTAATATTGGAATGTTTTAAACTAAACTTCTGGCCAATTCTTGCACATTAAAGCTGAAACAGCAGCTAATATCAGCAGAGACAGGAAGGCTGTTCACAGTACGCAGGATAGCACACAGATTGATCTATGATTGATTTATGATTGGTTCATTTTCCAAAAGTTGTTTGCAGTGAAGAACACTTGAGTAGAAACATGTGAACATGATATTAAACCATCAGTTAGAGTCGACTGTCTCAGACATGCAGAGCTTTTCTTCCTCTGTGTTTTCTGAGAGGATGAAGCTTCTCTTTCAGACTCAGTGCTGGAGTCCTACAACAGTCTGAGATTCTGTAAGTACAGACTCAGAATGCTGCTACATCAAACTAACTACTACACTGTTGTAAGTAAATGCCTCATTTAACATGTCAGGGGTCTCATCAAGTTTCCCAACAGCTCCTCCCTTCCTCCTGACAGGCCCGACGGTTTGGGCGTGGACTGGTCCAACTTCCCCAGGAATGTGGACTCTGGTGGCTTCAGTGTGATCCTCAGGAATTCCTCCTCCATCTGAGAAAGAGACCAAGACACAGATGGAGAAGTGGAGCTGTGATAAGACCAGAATCTCAGATCCTGATGCTGATCATTCCGTTTCCAGATAACGATGCAGAAAACAGTTTCTGTGAATCTGATGAATAGTTTCTGGTCCGTGTCAGACTCCCCCGTCTCTGGCAGAGATCACATTTCCCTGCTTGGTTTTTCTGCTTGTGAAGCTTTACTGTGCTTACAGTAACGTTACCAGTCTATTTGTCATGAAGTGGAGTTCAGCTGTCTCTCCTCTGCTCCGCTGTGCGACGCAGGAAAGACTCTGCTGAACTGACGCTAACACGTTAGCCGCTCGCTAACCTTAGATTCACATTACACCTCAGCCTTTAGTTTATAGCCACATGCTAATGTTAACTTTGTGCTGCACATTTAGAAGTGACGGCTGTAGTGTATTTATCCCTCAATGTTTTAGTTAATATAACAGATTTAATGATGCTGCATTCTCTCGTGTGTCAGTTCAGTGAAAGCTGTTCAGAGTCTGACGCCTGCTTCATTTATTTTCTGACCTTTACATTCAGTTTGTTTAATTGTTGCTGTGGTTTTATCTGCTGCTGCAGCTAGCAGAGTGATCACACTGATGTCTGTCCTGGAATAAGACAGTTTTACCTGCTGCAGCTGTTTTCAGACCTGAAGTTCTTCCTCTGTGAGATGTGAGTGTTTTACCTTCAGTGAGTTTGGATCTGCATTCAGAGACAGAAGCTGCTGATCTGCAAACTCTAAGTAGACGTGAGTCCTCGTGTTTTATTGGTCAATTAAAGAAGTGTTGAGGAAAAACTCCTGATGCCGACTTAATTTGCAGACACAGACAGAAATGTAAAACAGAGGGCTCAGTGGAGTGGAACATCTAATTGGAATATATGAATGTTTGTTGTTCAGTGATGGATTAACAGAGTCTCAGAGGTCACATGTTGGACTGATGCTGCTCTGCACTTTTAAATGTATTCAAACCTGACAGTCAAACTGGAGATTAATCAGGTGCACAGCAGAAACTAAAGAATGCTTAGAGGAAATATTTCATTATCGTTCTGCTGATTTTCTGTATTTGTCTTCATGTTTGGATCCAAACCAACAATCTACTGATCTGCTAGCAGTGTTTGAGTCAAAGCTGGTTCCTCTGAAGCTGTCCAGTCAGTGAGTCAGTGCTGTTCCTCCATCATCCATAATAACAGCTTCATGTCCTCAGTCTCTGGGGAGCAGTAATAAGTCACCAGAAGTTTCTGCAAACCACAGAAACGCTGAATATCTACGTTTCAACATCAAATACGTCAACATTTCTACTGGTGAATAACGATGTTTGATGGTGTGACGGCGCTGTGGTTCAGGACTGCAGGGATCAGACCACATGGTTAGAGTTTAGGGAGAGATACAGTAAAAATATTAAATAAAATAAAAACACTGGATGAAAGTTTAACCCAGTGATGTTCAGAGCGAACAAAGTACCCAGAAAACTGACAGGAAGTCAGTATCAGATGAAGGAGCCTGTTGATTTAGCAGCTTTCAGCAGGATGGTGAAGCTGAAGTCAGTGTAAGTGAAACACTGAATGAAACTGAAGCGTGAGTGCAGTGTTCAGTGTGTAAGCTCAGCTCTCTGGTTTTAAACATGTGTTCCTGTGTGAGCAGCAGCAGCAGCAGCGTCCCTGCAGTCGCTGCTGAGTCTGCTCTGCATCAGGGATCAGAGCTGCTGTGTGTGGTAAGACTGCAGCGCTGTGGAAACCCTGAACTCCCTCTGAGCACATTAACGCTGCAGCTCCTCTAACAATAATAACAGAGGTGACGCTGTGAATTTACTCTTATTTGTGTCTGTAAATTGTGTCTCTTGGCCGTGAAGCGCGCCAGGCCGTCACCGAGCTTTCCGAGGAAAGAAAAAAGTCTGCGATGTGTCGTCAGATTCCCACCGTCACTCCGCTCTACAGAGGCTCATTAAAACTTTCCCACGGGGTTTGTGCCGACATGTTTCAGCTGAAAAACATCTGGAATCCAAAGTGTCTGTCGTCATCCTGAAACTGGGAAAGAAAGGAAACGTCTGTGAGCTGAAACATTTCAGTGTTTCAGGAGGTTGAGTCTTTCTGACGTGTGTTTGAGTCTGAAACCTTTTCAACAGTCATGAAAGTGTAGCTGCTCAATAAATGAATAAAGTTACTGAAGGAAACGTAAAGTTCAAACTGAAGTTTCAGTTTCAGCATTAAAAGAAGTTGAAGTGACAGTTTGAAGAGAATAAAGCTGCGTTAAGTTAAAGCAGTCCAACATGTTTAAAGGTTTATCAGTGAACGGATGCAGTCACAGCAGGAGACGCCTGTGTTCACTTTAACACACCTGAACACCTCCCTCTCCTCCCACCGAGCACCTGATGGACGAGTCAGCCGCAGAACACCAGCGAAGAAGAAACACGGGCCGACTGCAGCTTCCTGACATTTAGTGTGTTGCAGCAGATTCAACAACAACAAGCTGCCTTATAACACAAACCTTAAAGATGGAGTCCAGTCAGTTAAAAACATTAACACCAATCATTTCTACAATATTAAAACCAACATGTTATTTAATATATGAAATATTTGTCACATATTTTCACTTCCTGATGATGGCAGCATCAGTCCCAGCAGGCCTGATCACTGATCAGTCTATCAGCTGATCAATAACCTCACAAACAGGAAAACATCACTGGATCCAAACTGGTCCCAGTTTGAGAGGATGAAGCAGCAACACATCAGTCTCATTAAAGCTGTTTAAACTGACACAGTTAGTTATTGATTGTTAATAACTTGTTTGTATCAGGAACAATAAACATCACAGCCACTGAATGAGCTTCAGTTATTATTCACAGTGATTCACTTTATTCTTTATGCTCTTAAAGAAAAGATCTGTGGTTATAATTCAGCTTCCTGTTCCAAACCGACCCGTTTCTTCTTCAGTGCAGCGTTTCATGACCTCCTGAAGCAGATCAATCATCTTCTAACACCACATGATTGTTGTTTAAAGTGTCAGCAGCGACCTGATCCTCCGTCTGAGCAAACAAACGCTGGAACAAAGTCACATGACAGCTCATCTCTGTGTCGTTGCTGTTAAATATAAAAGTGTCAGTTTCAAAGATTTTGGCTCATTAACGCACAGCTGAGTTATTTTCTTCTGTGGTGAGAATCTGTCCTCATGACAAACATGTTGTTGTGTCCCTCAGTGGGACACTTCCTGTCTCCACTCCGCTCCTTTTTCTCTGCACACAGATTGTTTTCTGCCGCCTCCGACCGACACAAAGATCTATGAAAAGAGAAACCATAAATTGAAATATAATGAACGGTTGGGCTTCTGGCGGCGGCTGAAAGAGGTGATCGCAAACAATGACGCTACAGTCGGACTGCTGTGTCAACTCTGAGACGCCATGACAACCCTCCCTGACAGGAAGTTTATTTTCTCAGGCCTTTAGGAATATTAATAACCAGCGAGCCGCAGCTGCCAAGTTCCTCTGGCTGGGGTTCAAACCCTCGCTGCGAACAGGACACACAGTCAGAATCTAATGTAAGCAGCAGATAAAGTGCTGCTGCTGTTTGTGCAGCGGATCATAATTAGCTGTCGTTTAAAGGGGTTTGATGTAAATTGTGGTTGAAGGCAACGAGAGATGAGCCAGCAGCTGCTGACACGCTGCCAGATGACGGCTTTCACTCACTGGTCCTCCTCACAAAACTTCAGCTTTCACATGTGGACGTCCAGAGTCACTGTTCTGCAGGTCGAAGGTCAAACACAGCAGCAGAACTCACGCCGACGCAGCCGGGTTGATATTTTCAGCTGAACCTGTCTGTTTATAATATAATCTGTAATAATATAATGTATAATAACGTCGCTGTAGAATCGTGTGCTCAACATTTTCTTAAACCTCTGAGGCTTCAGATGAATAAATGTGGACATGAAACGGGGCTCAGGCTTCATATCTGTGTGTATAAACAGTTCAGATGTTGTCTGACGGCAGGTTTTAATCTCATTCTTCTGCTTTTAATTTGAGAATGATGAGCGGGGAGTCGCTGCCTGCTGCGCCTCTGAAGAGGAAAACTGGCTTTTATTTGAAAAGCCTGTAATGAAGTTAATTTTACAAGGTTTCCGTTCATTAAGAACAGCTCGCTCAGGTGCTCCGCAGACGCCTCTACACTCCTGAATCCACAGAGGAAACACGACAGATAATAACAGGACGCACACACACTCTGCTCAGTGTTTGCACGTCTGACAGAGATACTGTTTATTTATTTATTTGTTTGTTTATACATTAAAAAATACAGTTTCTAGAAAGGATTTAAATCTTTGATATGTTCACAAAGACATTAACACACGGTATATAAGAACACTCTTTGACCTCCGTACACTCAGCTGCACATGAGCCAATTAAACAAACAGTTAATCAAAGTAAAGAAGAAGAAGAACCAGAATAAACTCACCTGGATGTTTCCAGGTGAGTTTCAGGTGTGTTTCAGGTGACGTGTGTGAGTACAATGACAATAAAATTTCATTGAATTTTAATATTTCAGATAAACTGAAGGATGAAATGTTCTCTGGCACTTCTTCCTCTGCAGTTTTGCTCCTGTCCACCAGGTGATCCCAGTCACCTGACTCCCCCACACACCTGCTCACCTGTTCTCACCTGCCGCTCAGTATCCCATCAGCCCTCCAGCATAAACACCTGAATGTTACCTGAATGTCACCTGAATGTTACCTGAATGTTACCTGTATGTTGCCTTTATGTTACCTGTATGTAACCTGTATGTTACCTGAATGTTACCTGAATGTTACCTGTATGTTGCCTTTATGTTACCTGTATGTCGCCTGTATGTCGCCTTTATGTTACCTGTATGTTACCTGTATGTTACCTGTATGTTGCCTTTATGTTACCTGTATGTTACCTGTATGTTACCTGTATGTTGCCTTTATGTTACCTGTATGTTACCTGTATGTTACCTGTATGTTGCCTTTATGTTACCTGTATGTTACCTGTATGTTACCTGTATGTTGCCTTTATGTTACCTGTATGTTGCCTGTATGTTACCTGTATGTTACCTGTATGTTACCTGTATGTTACCTGTCTGTCACCTGTATGTTACCTGTATGTTACCTGTATGTTACCTGTATGTTACCTGTATGTCACCTGTATGTTACCTGTATGTAACCTGTATGTTACCTGTCTGTCACCTGTCTGTCACCTGTATGTCACCTGTATGTTACCTGTATGTTACCTGTATGTTACCTGTCTGTCACCTGTATGTTACCTGTATGTTACCTGTCTGTCACCTGTCTGTCACCTGTATGTTGCCTTTATGTCACCTGAATGTTGCCTGTATGTTACCTGTATGTTACCTGAATGTTACCTGTATGTTACCTGTATGTTACCTGAATGTTACCTGTATGTCACCTGTATGTTACCTGTATGTTACCTGTATGTCACCTGTATGTTACCTGTATGTCACCTGTATGTTACCTGTATGTTACCTGTATGTCACCTGTATGTTACCTGTATGTAACCTGTATGTTACCTGTCTGTCACCTGTCTGTCACCTGTATGTCACCTGTATGTTACCTGTATGTTACCTGTATGTCACCTGTATGTTACCTGTATGTAACCTGTATGTTACCTGTCTGTCACCTGTCTGTCACCTGTATGTCACCTGTATGTTACCTGTATGTTACCTGTATGTCACCTGTATGTTACCTGTATGTAACCTGTATGTTACCTGTATGTCACCTGTCTGTCACCTGTCTGTCACCTGTATGTTACCTGTATGTTACCTGTCTGTCACCTGTCTGTCACCTGTATGTTACCTGTATGTTACCTGTATGTTGCCTGTATGTTACCTGAATATTACCTGTATGTTACCTGTCCTTCACCTGTATGTTGCCTGTATGTTGCCTTTATGTTACCTGAATATTACCTGTATGTTACCTGTCCTTCACCTGTATGTTGCCCGAATGTCACCTGTCTGTCACCTGTCTGTCACCTGTCTGTTACCTGTCTGTCACCTGTCTGTCACCTGTCTGTCACCTGTATGTTACCTGTATGTTACCTGTCTGTCACCTGTCTGTCACCTGTCTGTCACCTGTCTGTCACCTGTTTGCACCTGACACCTGTCCCGGTTTTTCGTCTCAGACAAAAACAAAACACTTCGTGCAGCACAAATGAGATTACTTTGTTGTTTATGTCATGAGATCATGTTTCAGATATGTTGTTTTATTGGGCAGAAACTGTCTTGGAGGAGCTGTGGAGGAAAATGTTCTGGCAGCCGACAGCGAGCCTGCGGTCTGCAGTGCTCTGTGATTGGCTGAGAGAAAGATGACATCACAGTGTTTCCTGAACAAACACAGATGGGTGTGTCTGTTGGAGCTGAGTTATGTCGGCGTCTGGAGGCGTCGTGGCGCCACCTCAAAGCTTCTCCTCCCCAGAAGGATCTGATCTGTGATCAGCTGCTCGTCTCCAATCACTGGCATGACCACATCCCCCTCTCAGCCAATCACAGAGCTCCATCAGACCCCTCCCTGCTGATCAGGAGGGGTAAACACAACTCGTCAATATTCAGAAATACACTGAAAGAACAATAAGAGCTTTAAATGTCTTTATAAACCGCAGCACCTCCAAATTCATCACATTATACTGAACAAACAAAACAAAACAGACGAGAGACTCTGACCACGAACATGAAGAATCACGACGTTCACCGCGGCGCCACTGAAGTGTAGCTCAAGCACTCGCTGAGGTGGTTGTTTCTTCATGGGCTTGTGTAGCATATTGATTTATGATTATCTTTAATAGTTGAACATGATTAGTGTTATTAAATAACACTACACAGCTTCCCATCACACGTACACACCTGGCACTCCAGTAGCTGCCTCCTGCTGCTGAGCTGAGCTAAGCTAAGCTAAGCTAAGCTAAGCTAAGCTAAGGGAAATGAAAGGCTTAAATAGCAGAGAACTGGTTACCAGCAAGAACCAGTCTACCTTCCAACCTTTAGAGGGAACGCAGCAGGAGAGAGACGAGGATAAAAATGGTGAAACAAGAACATATGATTGGTTGACGCTTCACTGCGTCATCGAAGGCTGAAAAAAGTTGAGACCAGTTCAACTCTGATTTGAAGCCTGTTGGTTTGTGGCCTGAACACAAAGTCAGGATGGATTATTGATGAGACACATCACAACATTTCTGGTCATTGGCTGAGAGGTCTCACTCTGGACCATCAGAGGAACCAATCAGCCCTCAGCATCACCTGTAGGCCCCGCCTCCAGCAGGTCAACAAGCGTTTGTTTCTCTGCTGTCTTTGTCCAGATTTTCTTTTTAATGTACATTCATATTTATTTAATATAAAACCAGTTACAGTAACAGAGCTCTTCATCAGGACTCCTCCTCCTCATCCTCATCCTCCTCCTCCTCCCCCTCCTCCTCCTCCTCCTCCTCCCCCTCCTCCCCCTCCTCCTCCTCCTCCTCCTCCTCCTCCCCCTCCTCCTCCTCCTCCCCCTCCTCCTCCAGCTGTGAGTCACACGGTTACAGAACATAATCTCATATATCACTTTCATATGAAGACGTGTATTAAATAATAGACTGTATATGTAAATATCTTAAATATCATCTAAAGGCAGATTTATGTGCTAATAAGAGGCAGACATATTTCTCTGCTGTGTGCATAATATTTATGTAAACACCAGTACATTTACTGTACCGGAGTGTTTCCATGTGATGCTGCTTTCTACATTTCATGAAACCATATTTTCACATATAATGGAAGTTATTGTAGGTAATACAGATTAAAACATGAAAGAACAGTTGCTGTGAGGTCAGTGTGTGTCGGAGGTCAAACAGACAGAAGAAGAAGAAGAAGAGATAATTGTCTTGTTCACAGCTTCATGTCGGCAGAAAGTAAAGTGTAAAGAGCCACATGTTGACATTTCTGTCCAGTTAATCCTGTTTTCATCTCTGAAGCATTTAATCCTCATGAAAGCCAGAGGGGCTGTGGGGGGGGGGGGGGGGGGGGGGGGGGGGGGGGGGGGTCTGAACACTGAGAGATTATAATGCAGTAAAATAAAAAGATCAGCTGTTTGTTGAGATTCTGGATGTTTCTTTGTTCTGATTGGTCCAGCAGGAGACAGGTGAGGACTCACATGTATAATAACAAACACCATCCTGAGTCCTACTAATAATAATATTAATAATATTAATATTAATAATAATATTAACATGTAAAACACTCTGACTTATTTTGTTCTCCTTTTATGGTCAGATGACTTGAAGCTGAATGTGGAACAAACAGAATCTCCTTCATGTTCATTCATTTAGAGTTATTAAAGACGCTGACCAGTCACAGCAGTGTTAAAAGGTTCTTCTTCTTCTTTTAGTGCTTTCCTCTTCTTTACTTCCTGTTCTGATGTCGGATGTTAAACGTGGTCAAAGGTCAGGAGCTCGAGGTGACCGTCTGTAGAGACGCTGCCTGCCAGTCAGAACTCAGGGCTCCAACCTGCTGACGCCTGTTTCAAATCTTTATTTCTGCCTGGTTGATAGCTGACGTCGACTCATCGCACATGCTCATAAACGGCTGTTCTGTAGCGTTGGTTGCTAAGGCGGTTGCTAAGGCGGTTGCTAAGGTGTTTCCATGTGTTGTTGTACGGATGGATTTGAGAAGTTGAACATTTGTGAGTAAAGAAGGAGAAAAAGAAGTGAAATCCTGCTACTGTAGTTTGTTTACGTAGCTTCCTGAAAGCTGACCAATCAGAGCAGAGCGGGCTCATCAGGAGGCGGGGCCTGTTTCAGAGGGGCTGCATAAAGGACCAGTAGAAGATAAATAAAGAGTTTTTATTCCAGTAGAGCCCCAGAATATAAATATAGAGGCTGTACATATAAAGAATATGAGTCCTTTAAGAGTGAAATAAGAGCGAGTCTGCGTTAGATATTTAATTAGATATTTAGTAACGTTTGAGTGAAATCAATCTGCAAACGCTGACGTTAGAAGCAGGCTTCATGAAGAGCTGCTGTTTAGTTTAATCCTGATTATAACACTTGTAATTCAACAGAAGATGAAGTGTATGTGCTGCTGGGGCTGGTCACTGTTTCAGCTCCTCTAACATATTTAATAATGGAGAATTAATGAGCATGTTGTTCTAGCATGAAGACATGAATGAGATCGTGTTCATTATTGCACGTTCATGATGCTTCGTGAGGTATCACATGATGAGTTCATGTCATTATTGTCTCTTTACCATCAAGTGTTTTTCCTCCTGATAGTTGTGGGATGTGAGCAGACTGGGAGGCAGCAGGAGATGCAGATGGATGCAGACAGAAAGAGGTGGAAACAGAGAAAAGGAGGAAATGGAATAATGAAGCAGAAAGCTGGAGGACAGACAGCGAGACGCCGGCTGCCTGCTCCCATAATGCATCAGGGCGGGGACAGTCAGAGAGAACACAGCAGGTAGAGTTTGTCTCCAGTCCTGCCTGTAGAATCAGAAACCAGACACAACATCTGTTTACTCTGCTCCACACCAATCACAGGACAGATATCTGACCAATCACAGGACAGATATCAGACCAATCACAGGACAGATCAGACCAATCACAGGACAGATATCTGACCAATCACAGGACAGACATCTGACCAATCACAGGACAGATATCTGACCAATCACAGGACAGACATCTGACCAATCACAGGACAGATATCTGACCAATCACAGGACAGATCAGACCAATCACAGGACAGAACAGATCAATCACAGGACAGATATCTGACCAATCACAGGACAGATATCTGACCAATCACAGGACAGATATCTGACCAATCACAGGACAGAACAGACCAATCACAAGACAGATATCAGACCAATCACAGGACAGATCTGACCAATCACAGGACAGATATCTGACCAATCACAGGACAGATATCTGACCAATCACAGGACAGATATCTGATCAATCACAGGACAGATATCTGACCAATCATAGGACAGATATCTGATCAATCACAGGACAGATATCTGACCAATCACAGGACAGATATCTGACCAATCATAGGACAGATATCTGACCAATCATAGGACAGATATCAGACCAATCACAGGACAGATATCTGACCAATCACAGGACAGATATCTGACCAATCACAGGACAGATCAGACCAATCACAGGACAGATATCTGACCAATCACAGGACAGATATCTGATCAATCACAGGACAGATATCTGACCAATCACAGGACAGATATCTGACCAATCACAGGACAGATATCTGATCAATCACAGGACAGATCTGACCAATCACAGGACAGATATCTGACCAATCACAGGACAGATATCCGTCCAATCACAGGACAGATATCTGACCAATCACAGGACAGATCAGACCAATCACAGGACAGATATCTGACCAATCACAGGACAGATATCTGATCAATCACAGGACAGATATCTGACCAATCACAGGACAGATATCTGACCAATCACACGACAGATATCTGACCAATCATAGGACAGATCAGACCAATCACAGGACAGATATCTGACCAATCACAGGACAGATATCTGACCAATCACAGGACAGATATCTGACCAATCACAGGACAGATATCAGATGGATAAATGTGATTTCTTGCATTTGTCTTTATTCATATTTAACTTTATATAATTCACTGATCCAATAGAATTATAATAAATAAATATTTTATCTCATAATTACAAGAAAACAATCATCTGGAGATTCATATCGTTCAATCTGTTCATGAGACGAAATAAGATCTCATATAATTATGGGATGTTTATCTCATACAGAGGATCACACTGTGACTACTGTACATGGATACCTTCATTTATTATTGAATTATTTCAATGAAACAGCAGTAAAAGCCTCCACGCATCGTGTGTTTGTTTAAAGCTGCGAGCACAGTTTGGTGGATGGTTACTGATGTCTGAGGTGAATTCTTGATGACGTACATCGATCATGTGACTGATCAGATCTGTGTGGAGCGATGATGAGGAGGCTGTAACCTTCCTCACACATGAACAGACGTCATGTTTCCATCGCTGGAGCTTCGACTGTCGTCTCGTTGTTTCTTCTTCTGCAGCGGTTTAATGGCAGCGTCTGTTTATCAGAATGAACCGACTCATATTTAGATGAAACTTTAATGTATTTAAAAACGACTTCTCGATGCATTTTCAGGTGTTTTAAGGAGTCGCTCTCATATACAGCTCCTTCTGACTGAACGCTGTTTATCGTGTTTTGACTCCATCAGCTGGAAATATTCTTCATTTCCCTGAAATTCAGTCTGACAGATTTAAGATCTGCACTAAAATTTAAATAAAGTTTAAATAATATGAGGCTGTCAGAAACATTTTAAGGATTATTATGATTATGAAAATACATTTAATCAATATGAGAGCAGCGTCCTGTCTTCTGCAGCGTTAAAGTCTGGGTGGTCTTCTTCCTGTTCTTCATGGTGGGAGTAAACAAGTTGTTTTATGATTCATGTTGCGGATCCTCACAGCAGCAGCTCCTCTCAATCTGATTATCTCAGAAATATGGAGCACAGCAGCAGCTTGTGTCCATGATTAAATCAATGCTAACAAGAGCTTATTAAATTGATACGATCGGCTCCATGTTGGCGTTCCTCCTCTGAGCTCGCTGTCGGGGGTTTCCACTGAAACTGAAGCGTCCTGTGAGAGTCAGGTGAAACATCAGGACCACTTCCTGTCAGAGACACACCTGAACAGCCTCAACCAATTACAGGCAGGAAAATGCTTCCAGGTAAACATTAAAACTGTAAAATCTACACGTGCACATTGATTCACTTTCCTTTCTGAATATGGAGCTTTGTTTAAAGTTCTTATGTCCCTCTGGACAAACTGGATTCATCCATTCTGTGTGTATTTTCCAACATGTCACACAGTAATGTTTAAGACTATCAGTGAAAAGTCTGACGGGTATAAAGCACCATAATTTACCTTTCTACATAATACATGTTTTATTTGAACTCCAAATGTATCCAACTTTATTTCATTATTTCTCATCATAGTTTTATTCATGAATTTGTTCCATGATTATCAAACATCATTAATTTACTCTTACTTATAAATTCACTGATATTTGTTAAAATCAGACAAACATTTTTAGAGGTTTAGGTTCTTTCTCTGAAGTCTCCAAAAGTTGTTTCAAGATTTCGTTTTTTTTTTTTTTTAAACAAAATAAACCTGCATCATCTGCAAATAAAATATATGTGAATGGTTTAAGGAAGTAAAACTCTGTCAAAAACAAATATTAAGATATATCTTTTGAACATTATTGTTTTATTTTGTCTTTTCAGTTTAAGCACACGGCATTTTATTGTATTTAAATGTTAAGCATTTATTTTAAGCACTGCTTTGTTGAGGGGAAGGTTTTCTTCCCAAACGTCAACAACCTGATTTCAGGTTTCTGGAGATGTTTAGAACATTCAACCATGATTCAGATTCAAGCTGTGACAAAGGAGGGAAGTGATCTCCACCTCACCGTACTGTCCTCTGGAGAACCTGTGAGTTCTTCTGTGTTCCAGCGACACAGCGTCCCTGCAAACAGGACCAAACACAGAATGAACCATCTCACCACAAGCCTTCAACACCACCCTGGACCTGATCATCAGACACCAACAGGTGGTTTGAGCATGACTACCTCACATCTACACCTCTATGGATGACATTCACACTGACCACAACCAGCACATGCACAAAACTTCATCCCAACATAACATGGTTTTAAGTCCAGGACCTTCTCCATTATCAACGCAGAGCTCAAAGAGCAGAGGTTCCACACTGATGGGACACCCATACCTCTGTCAAGAGCTTTGAGCAGCGGTACAGTGCAATCAGAAACAATTAAAGGCCTTGCTAACATAGACAAACAACCGTCTGAGGTGGCTTCTGACAATCTATGAGGTTCCCAGTATCAGATGCTCCAGGGTAAGGCTGGACATGACCCTGACATGAACTCAGAATGAAGGATCTTTGGGAAGGAGACCATCAGAGCCATCTCCGATGTTCTCCCCAGTCCCAACAACCTGAACTGGTGACTTGGTGGAAGACCCATCACGTCCCCTTTGCCAAACACCAGCAACCCTTCAGCACGTACTCACCAACTACAAGACCAGCGTCACCCAAGGACGCTGCCCCCGGAGGCACAACCAGGTCCATTTGGAGGATGAAGAATACAAACACAGAAAGCTGAACTACTCTGATCCATCAGCTGAAGCAGAACAAAAGGGCCGGGGTGCATAGGTGCTCCCTGTGGAGGTCGACTGCAGGGGTTTAGTGGCTGGTGCTCCCCTGACAGAGCAGCTGAAGAGAAAGACAAGAACTGAGCAGCAGGAAGACCATCAGCACAGAGAGGCAGACGCCAGGTGTCACTGCTGAGCCCTCTGATGACCTCCGAGGAAGGAGGGTGCCCACCTGATGACCCCAGTGACCCTAGTGACCCCAGTGACCCCCACTCAATGGTTGTCGATTGTGAAACTGAGTCTTATGAGCTAAACTGAATGAGCCTTGAAGAACTTAAATCATTTTTACTGTAAATTAATTTATAAACAAAATAAACAAGTCGATTTTATTTACTTTATGAACAAAATGTGCCAAACACTGAGCCTTGAGGAACTCCACAAATTAAACTACACCAGGAGTCTTCCAGATTATTTCAGGATGTGAGAGACGTCTGCTGTGACTTCACTTTGCTCTCATGTCAGTTAAACATCAGAAACATGAGACGCGTCTCTCCCTCTGGATTTAAAGATGAATCATCCCAAAAGAAACAAAATGTGTCAAATACAAAGTCAACGTTTCATAACTAGAAGTTTACTAGAACCACATATTTAAACCTGTTTTCTATTTTTAACATTTTTCATGATTGTATTCATTTTTAATGTTTGGATGATTAGCAACTATTAAAAAATAAACACTATTCTAATTAAAGTTTTTATGTTTTCATCTGTGCAGTCACGTTAAATTTATAGACAGAAATAAAAAAGTAAAGTTGACAAACATGAAAATCAAAGAAAGTGTTAAATTGTATAAATCACTATGAAGTGATGCATGTTGTAAATGTTTTACATCTGAATACAAAACATTTTCCCATCTGTCAGATTCTTCAGTGTTTATCTCAGTAAAAACACAGATTACTCAGAGTATATACTTTCTATTAAAGATGCTTTGCAGAATTCCCCTGTTCTTTAATTTTTTAACATCATTTAGTGAAAGGCGACTTGTGTTAATTAAAGTTAATTGAAGCGTGTTTTCATGTTAGTTTTCCGTTTGATCATCCAGAGAAACAATCTAAAAATAACCCTCACATGATTCTGTTGTTTTCTGCTGCCGCCGGGGGGAAATACACTTTGTTTTTGTCTTTTGCACATTTTGGCTCAAAACTGGGATTTTCCTACCTGATAACATCGAACTGGAACAAGAGAGTAAGTCAGAAGTTACAGCAGCGACCCGAAACAGTATTTCCCCCAGTATGACCCCAACCCATCTGTGTGTGTGTGTTAGTGCTCATATCTCTCTGTCTCTAACACACTGTGACTGAAGGGTTAATGTGTGTGTGTTAGTGAGTCAGTGAACACTGTGACTGAAGGGTTAACGATGGCGGCTGCAGTGCAGTTTGATGTGAGCGTTTGATGACCTACAGACGACATCAGAGCGCCGCGGAGGCCGTGTGACCATCACAGAGAAGTGTTCAGGACTTAAAGAGCAGCACGAATCAATCAGAGTCCTGCAGGCAGAGCGTGGATAAGAGCTGCACAGACGCTGCTGCTCAGCCACTTTCTCCCGGTGGTCACTCACGGTACTGCAGCAAAAAGAGACGTCTGTAAAACCGCTGACAGCACGCCGCTAACAGCACGCCGCTAACAGCAGACCAGGACACGTTTATGATCCATGGAGGTTTGATGTTTGTAAAACTTTCCTCCAGCTGAGAGAAGCGATTTAAAAATCTGTGATGTCATCATGATGTGAAGCGATGGGCAGAGCGGGAGCTGGTGGGCGGGGCCAGCGGGGGAAACACTACTGCACATATTCAGTGTGCAGCTGTTATAAAACATCCATGAGTGAGAGCGTCTCCACTTCCTGTGTCGTCTCGCCAGACTGAACATTTACACCTGAAACCAGAAACAAAGAAGAGAAATCCTCCTGAATCCAGTACGAGAGTACGTCCTCGTTTCAGGAACGAAGCAACAACAGTCTGCAGCTGACCAATCAGCTATGGCCGTCCCTGCAAACCCCGCCCCCACAGTCCTGTTGTTATGGACTTTAACCCCGCCCCCACAGTCCTGTTGTTATGGACTTTAACCCCGCCCCCACAGTCCTGTTGTTATGGACAGTGACTCCGCCCCCACAGTCCCTGTTGTTATGGACAGTGACTCCGCCCCCACAGTCCTGTTGTTATGGACAGTGACTCCGCCCCCACAGTCCTGTTGTTATGGACAGTGGCCCCGCCCCCATAGTGTCTGTTGTTATGGACAGTGACTCCGCCCCCATAGTGCCTGTTGTTATGGACAGTGGCCCCGCCCCCACAGTCCTGTTGTTATGAACTTTAACCCCGCCCCCACAGTCCTGTTGTTATGAACTTTAACCCCGCCCCCACAGTCCTGTTGTTATGGACAGTGACTCCGCCCCCACAGTCCTGTTGTTATGGACAGTGGCCCCGCCCCCACAGTCCTGTTGTTATGGACTTTGACTCCGCCCCCACAGTCCTGTTGTTATGAACTTTAACCCCGCCCCCACAGTCCTGTTGATATGAACTTTAACCCCACCCCCCGCTGCAGGGACGTCCTCCTGCTTCCTGTGGTGGAAACAGGCCTGAGGCTGCTGAACACAGTGAGGCTTTAATATCTGATCTATTTTTTGTTTGTTACTGTGTTTATCATGTTTATGACCTCTGACAGGTCAGACTCACTTCACATCGACTATAAATACAAACCAGTTCTTCTACAGTCTACTAGCAGCTCTGTGATGCTAGCATAGCTTATAGCACAGCTGTATGCTAACATTAGCATGCTAACATGTTGATTACTAATTACATCACTTTTGTATTAAGTTTTATGTCTTGATCTTCTAACATTGTGCTTTCAGTTTATATTTTCATCAGTTTTATATTTAATTAGTTTTCACTTCTGTCGGCAGCTGGAAGGAAACGAGTCATGTGATGAGTCATGTGACGAGTCATGTGACGAGTCATGTGATGAGTTGTGACGAGTCATGTGATGAGTCATGTGACGTAGGGCTGACTGTTCTCTCTGAATGTGACAATAAAGGTTTGATTGATTGATTTAGCTGCTATGATGTTTAACATCTAGTTTAGCGTGTTAGCATGCTAACACGGGGATAATGATCCATCCAGCAGAGGTTTGCAGGCTTCAGGGTCCTGGTCTTCACTCATTCTGGGTCTGCTGTTCACCTGGACAGGATCCAGGTGTGTGCAGGTGTGTCTCAGCCTCTCTTTACCCTCTATACTAGTGAAGGAAGTGCAGGAAGCTGCTCAGTAACAGAGAACAGAAACAGTGCTGCTGGAGGTGGTCGTGTGTTCTGGTGAACTCAGGACGTCAGACGTGAACTTCTCTGCTGAATGTCCAGTTTAAAAAGCAAAAGATTAATTAGCACATTCTTCCTGATGTGTGACAGCAGCTGGTTATATTTAGTGGGATGATGTTAAATAACAGTAAGGTTAAAGAGTGCAGCGCAGCTTCAGCCGTTCAGATTCCTGTCTGTGTGTCTGAGGTCAAACGTGGCGAGCGAAGGTTAACCTTCTCACCACGAAGAGTCCGTCCTCTGTTCTATTCAGTATTTATCACTTAATTCATTCTTTTTTGACCAGAGGCGCTCCAGAATTAGCAGAGCTATGCGTGTCTGTCATGTCCAGTCACTAAAGACCAGACGCCATCTGAATAACAGATCCCTGAGGCCAGGCACAGTCCGAGTCCCGCTGCAGACAAAAGAGCCGTCTGTTGACGCCGCCGCCCGCTTCGTTTATGGCCGGGGGGTCTCAGTAGTACTCCTCCATTAGCATAGCCGCTTGGATTTGGGGGGTTTTTTGTGAATCTGTAAACAAAGTTTCCAACATGACTGATGTGAGGAAGAGTTATAAAGCCGCCACTGTACCAGAAACATGGAACAATGTGGAGCTGAGTTAAGGAATTTATGACGAAGCTCCGTCAACAAAAGGCCTCTTTTAGACGGCAGGTCCCGTCATATTTATAGACTGCAGTCCATCTGAGCTCAGATCTGCCTGCTGAGACCTTCTGGAGGTACCAACACGTCCAGAGCCACCAACACGTCCAGAGCTTTATTCAAAGTTCCTCATGTGAACTTTGAAGAAGTTGGTGTTTAATTAAAGATTTGAAATGTAAACATAATAAATATAGTTTCTGTTTTACGTCACGTATTATCTGCTGCACATGTTTAAAACACTTTACAGAAAACAAAAATGTTGTTTTACACACACACACATCGTTGCATCATCTGCCATCACTTCCTGTTTGTACTGTAACCGTGGAAACAGACAACAAACATATTGCGTACTTTTAAGGCTAAAAATATGTCTGGCAATGATTATGAAGAGAAAAATGATTTCTAATCAATGAGTGCTGATCATCAGTGACAGCAGTGAACTCAGCAACATTTCAATCAATTAAAACATTAAGAACATTTTTCACCAACATGTCTGAAGGGACAGAGTGGATTCATGCAGGTTTTATCATAGTTATTATTAATATTAACGTCACATGTTCTATCACACCAGTACATAAACATGACAAACATTTAAAAACTACACGTTCTCACAAGCTTTGTTTTCTTTTTTAGATTTCTATTCTTCAGAACATTCATGCAAACAAACAAGATGCTTGCTTGTGTTTCTGTATCTTCAGGTTGTTTTAAGTTTGGTTGCTTCTATGATTATAGTTTAATATTGTTTATTAAATATTCTGCTCATGTATCTGTCAGTGTAGCGTGTGTGTATGAGGTTAAACTGAACTAGAACCAGACAGCAGCAGCAGCAGCAGCAGCAGCTGCTCTGTGTGTCCAACATGAAGACTTTACTACTGACCTTGTGACTGTGGTCGCGGCTCTGACACATAAAGCAGGACGTTAACCTCCTCCCTGCTGCCTTTGCCCCACTAATATTAAAAAGCTGCTTCTTTTTATGTTGTAATGTGTAATTTTCAATAAGTCCGATGTCATATGAGTGATCCTGTGACTGCTCCATTATGGCTGCAGTGTTATTTGCTGCCACTATCAGACGTCATGCTAATTAGTGGTTTTGGTGAAATGCACGAAGCCCCAGGAGGGAAAGGTTTCAACACAAAGATCTGCTGTTACTGTTGTTGTTGTTCTCAGTGTAGCAGGACAACACCCTCACTAACAGACACAGACACATACCAGAGTTGCAAGTACACAGCTTCATACCAGAGCTTCAAACCAGAGCTTCACACCAGAGCTTCATACCAGAGCTTCAAACCAGAGCTTCATACCAGAGCTTCATACCAGAGCTTCAAACCAGAGCTTCATACCAGAGCTTCATATCAGAGCTTCAAACCAGAGCTTCACAGCAGAGCTTCAAACCAGAGCTTCACACCAGAGCTTCAAATCAGAGCTTCACACCAGAGCTTCACACCAGAGCTTCACAGCAGAGCTTCAAACCAGAGCTTCACAGCAGAGCTTCACACCAGAGCTTCACACCAGAGCTTCAAACCAGAGCTTCACAGCAGAGCTTCAAACCAGAGCTTCACAGCAGAGCTTCACAACAGAGCTTCACACCAGAGCTTCACAGCAGAGCTTCGAACCAGAGCTTCACACCAGAGCTTCACACCAGAGCTTCACACCAGAGCTTCGAACCAGAGCTTCACAGCAGAGCTTCACAGCAGAGCTTCAAACCAGAGCTTCACAGCAGAGCTTCACACCAGAGCTTCAAACCAGAGCTTCAAACCAGAGCTTCACACCAGAGCTTCACACCAGAGCTTCACACCAGAGCTTCAAACCAGAGCTTCAAACCAGAGCATCACAGCAGAGCTTCACACCAGAGCTTCAAACCAGAGCTTCATACCAGAGCTTCACACCAGAGCTTCACAGCAGAGCTTCAAACCAGAGCTTCACAGCAGAGCTTCACACCAGAGCTTCAAACCAGAGCTTCAAACCAGAGCTTCACACCAGAGCTTCACACCAGAGCTTCAAACCAGAGCTTCAAACCAGAGCTTCACACCAGAGCTTCACAGCAGAGCTTCATACCAGAGCTTCATACCAGAGCTTCATACCAGAGCTTCACACCAGAGCTTCATACCAGAGCTTCACAGTAGAGCTTCACAGCAGAGCTTCAAACCAGAGCTTCACAGCAGAGCTTCAAACCAGAGCTTCATACCAGAGCTTCAAACCAGAGCTTCACACCAGAGCTTCACATCCACCAGTACGACGGGTCGACCCTGACACCAGTCAGTAAACGTCTCCCACAGCGAACCAGGTCGACTCAAACCTTCAGACAGTTAATAAGTTGTTCAGTTTCATCTCAGTGCAGAGACATGCTTAGCTTAGCTTAGCTTAGCTTAGCTTAGCTTAGCATAAAGTTCTTTCCTTCGACCTCCGAGCACACGACACCAGACGTAAACAAACAAACATGGCTGACCGTACAGACTGACCAGCAGCGTCCCAACACGCGTCACTTTACAGCACGTTAATAAAACATCTTCATTTCAGCGGCCTGACAGAAATACTGAAGATACGCTCATCCAAAACAAGCCAAATAAAACTTTCATAGCGTTCAAATGGTGACTCATCATCTACCTCAGAGTGAGACAGCCAGCTGTGGACTGAGTGTTAATAGAGAACCAGCTGAGGCGGCGTATCCGGACCGGTTCCACCGCTGACACACAGCCCACTGTCAGTTTGAGTTTGTTGTGCAGTCGTTGTTCTCAGGAGGAACATTTATCATCAGAGTGTCCCCTACAGTGAGGGGTTCTGGTCCAGGTCCAGGTCTGGACCCCTACAGTGAGGGGTTCTGGTCCAGGTCTGATGATGGACCCCTACAGTGAGGGGTTCTGGTCCAGGTCTGGACCCCTACAGTGAGGGGTTCTGGTCCAGGTCCAGGTCTGGACCCCTACAGTGAGGGGGTCTGGTCCAGGTCTGGACCCCTACAGTGAGGGGTTCTGGGGGGCATTTTGCTGGTCTGGTTTGGGTCCACTTGTCCCCTTAGAGGTGCTGATCAATACAAAGTGTTATAGATAACACTTCTCATATATATATTAATGTGCTCTATTCTCTGAGTTCGGTTCTGTGCTGGTGGAGTTCTTGCTGCTCGGATCAGTGGTGTTACAGGAAAACGCTGCTTTCTTCTCTGACTGATGAAACTGAGCAGGAATTATTAATGAAGAGAATAAATTATTATATTTCAGAGTTTTATTTATTGTCGAAGCTGTAAATGTTGCATATGAATAAATCATATTAGCATATCAGCGCAGAGACAAACAGATGTGTTACTTCACATGTATGTTAATCAGTGGTCATATATCAGATCTGTAGTGTGAGCCAATGACCGTCCTGACCCCCCCCCCCCCCCTCCACTGACCCCCCCACTGCCCTGTAGGTGACTCCCCCCTGCTGAATGCCCGCTCTCTCAGTCGGTTAATGATCCTCCGAGTCCACTGATGAAGCCTCGGGCAGATCACTGAGTGGAACAAAATGAAGAGCCAGTGGCTGGGATGCCGTTGTTGGGGGGGGAGGGGAGGGGGGGCGTGGGGGGGCGTGGGGGTCTAAATGGCACAGAATTCCACCCTGAGCTCTGGACGCATGAAGCCCAACATTGTGCAGCTTCCACAATGGCCACACTGTCGACACGATCCGTCTAATTCAATTAGCTGGGAGACGGTGCATAAATTCCCCCAGAATTCCTCTGATGAGCGAGGCTTTGCCCCCAGTGAGGAGGGGCGGTCTGAGCGCGCTCAGTAACCTGTCGCACACAATGAAGAGCCAGTCAGAGGACGCCGGACGCGCTCTCTGTCTGTCGGACCTGATCTTCACCCTGCAGGGCCGAGGTCAGAGGTCACCGAGGAAACACGAAGAGTCGGGCTGACCGCACACTGATGATGATCACATGACTGATTCTTCTTCTACTGCAGGAAAATAGAGTGTGAACACATCAGCTGCAGTGTCAGCGAGGCCCGAGGAGAAGCCGCTCTGCTGTCTCATCAGTTAGATTATTAATCAGAGCAGTTTTCATCACAATCAGCTTTATTGGCCAAATATGTCTGAACACACGAGGAATGTGAGTCATGATGTGCTGAAAGATGCACAAACAGTCACAGCTCAACGAGAACGGCATGATAACAGAATAATAGACTGATTACAGCTGCTACTGCAGCAAACATAAACACATCATATAAACATTTAAATGATCATACCAATCAGATCACACGCTATCAATAGATTTATTTATATTTGTATCACAAGATCTCCATAGAAATATAAGTCACACAAACAATAATAATAAACACATCAACAAGTTCTCCATGAAGCAGAAACAGCTACCAAGCTCCTCAGGAATATTCAGTACTGAGAGGTGCTGAATGCTAACATCGGCATGCTAACATGCTCACAGTGACAGTGCTAGCATGTTGGTGTGTAGCGGCTGTGATGTTCAGGGTCAGAGGATCAGAGCTGGAGCAGTTCCTCCTGAGAGGAACAGCAGAGAACTGACAGATCTGGTTCTGCTGCTCTGGGTCACATGCTCCTTCATCATGTTAGTTTGTTTAGAAACGGCTCCAAACACTAATAACAGCATCATGTTTTCAGTCTCTGGAGAGCAGTTCTGTGTACAGCAGACGCTACTGAGCATGTGCAGGAATGAGGTTCTGTTTACAGCTTCAGCAGCTTGTTGTGCTGCAGATCACAACCTCTGCACTTTGAACCACATTATAAACTTCTCCAGAAACTTCAGTACAAACAGTTTTACTGCTGTTTTTAGTCTTTGGAGCCGTTTCCAAACAAACTAATGTGACCAAAGGAACTTGTCACCCAGTGCAGCGCTGTGACTCACTGACGAGGTTTATAATAATAAATAAGATATATCAGGCTTTGATACACACACGATGCTTGTTAGTAGCCAGAATGATCCTTTAAGATAATAAAGAGAAAACATATCTGCTGTGAGATGAAGCAGCGAGACTGAAAGTGACTCTCCACAAGCATGCAGTCATCCTCTCCGACAGCACTGAGCACGCTCACAAAGAGGGAATCAAAAACAGAAACAGTGTTTCCCACCCGATGTGGCTGACAGGCAGCGGGCAGGCGAGTAGTGACATACCAGAGCAGGAGGAGGAGGAGGAGGAGGAGGAGGAGGAGCAGCAGCTCAGCGTCCAGCAGCAGCAGCATGACTCACTCTGAAACGGGGATTTCAGAGGAAAAAATAAACCACACAGAGATTTCCAAATCATGACAGAGATTCCTCCGTCATGTTGTCGCACGAGAGAAAATGTCTGCTGAGAGGGAGAAACATTTACAACACACACACACACACACTTTATAGAAACTCTTTACTTTCCCTTAGAAACATATGAAATGACTCCATCATCATCAGTCGATTAATCGATTAGCTGATAACTAATCAATTAAAGTTCTGTGATTGCAGCTCCAGATGTTTTCTGACTGTGTTCTGCATATATGATGTGTTTGTAGCAACAGCAACAAACTGCCCGCAACACATTCCTGCAAGTGTTTCACAATAAAAGCCTTGTTAAGAAATGAAAGGTTTTTGTCCCCTTAAACATTAGAGGGCTTTTAATTTGAAACAGACACAGGAAGTGTTGAGTTTGCATTAACAGGGTAATGCAGTAACTTCAACTAAAATATGACCAGTTATACTTATCAAACATCATTAATAAAGACCCTCTGCCTACTGCAGCTGTTAATAAAGACCCTCTGCCTACTGCAGCTGTTAATAAAGACCCTCTGCCTACTGCAGCTGTTCATAAAGACCCTCTGCCTACTGCAGCTGTTAATAAAGACCCTCTGCCTACTGCAGCTGTTAATAAATGCTCTCTACCTACTGCAGCTGTTAATAAAGACCCTCTGCCTACTGCAGCTGTTAATAAAGACCCTCTACCTACTGCAGCTGTTCATAAAGACCCTCTACCTACTGCAGCTGTTAATAAATGCTCTCTACCTACTGCAGCTGTTAATAAAGACCCTCTACCTACTGCAGCTGTTAATAAAGACCCTCTACCTACTGCAGCTGTTAATAAAGACCCTCTGCCTACTGCAGCTGTTCATAAATACCCTCTGCCTACTGCAGCTGTTAATAAATACCCTCTGCCTACTGCAGCTGTTAATAAAGACCCTCTGCCTACTGCAGCTGTTAATAAAGACCCTCTACCTACTGCAGCTGTTAATAAAGACCCTCTACCTACTGCAGCTGTTAATAAAGACCCTCTACCTACTGCAGCTGTTAATAAATACCCTCTGCCTACTGCAGCTGTTAATAAATACCCTCTGCCTACTGCAGCTGTTAATAAAGACCCTCTGCCTACTGCAGCTGTTAATAAATACCCTCTGCCTACTGCAGCTGTTAATAAAGACCCTCTGCCTACTGCAGCTGTTAATAAAGACCCTCTACCTACTGCAGCTGTTCATAAAGACCCTCTACCTACTGCAGCTGTTCATAAAGACCCTCTGCCTACTGCAGCTGTTCATAAAGACCCTCTACCTACTGCAGCTGTTCATAAATACCCTCTGCCTACTGCAGCTGTTCATAAAGACCCTCTACCTACTGCAGCTGTTCATAAAGACCCTCTACCTACTGCAGCTGTTCATAAATACCCTCTACCTACTGCAGCTGTTAATAAAGACCCTCTACCTTCTGCAGCTGTTAATAAAGACCCTCTACCTACTGCAGCTGTTAATAAAGACCCTCTACCTACTGCAGCTGTTCATAAAGACCCTCTACCTACTGCAGCTGTTCAGAAAGACCCTCTGCCTACTGCAGCTGTTCATAAAGACCCTCTACCTACTGCAGCTGTTAATAAATGCTCTCTACCTACTGCAGCTGTTCATAAAGACCCTCTGCCTACTGCAGCTGTTCATAAAGACCCTCTGCCTACTGCAGCTGTTAATAAAGACCCTCTACCTACTGCAGCTGTTAATAAAGACCCTCTACCTACTGCAGCTGTTAATAAAGACCCTCTGCCTACTGCAGCTGTTCATAAAGACCCTCTACCTACTGCAGCTGTTCATAAAAACCCTCTGCCTACTGCAGCTGTTAATAAAGAACCTCTACCTACTGCAGCTGTTAATAAAGACCCTCTGCCTACTGCAGCTGTTAATAAATGCTCTCTACCTACTGCAGCTGTTAATAAAAACCCTCTACCTACTGCAGCTGTTAATAAAGAACCTCTACCTACTGCAGCTGTTAATAAATGCTCTCTACCTACTGCAGCTGTTCAGAAAGACCCTCTGCCTACTGCAGCTGTTAATAAATGCTCTCTACCTACTGCAGCTGTTAATAAAAACCCTCTACCTACTGCAGCTGTTAATAAAAACCCTCTACCTACTGCAGCTGTTAATAAACCCTAACCCCATATTTTTGATGTTTTATATATTTAATGTAGACAGTGACCCATCTGTACACAGAGTTTTTTCTTTTTTAAACTCTTTGTTTAATCCTGCAGTCTGGGACATGGGCTGCTCCATTATTTATCTGGTACTGTATACAGAAGTGCATATTTAACACATTCAGTGTGCATATTTACCGATGCAAAGAGACTCATTCACTGAGAAATATGAGTGACGTTTGTCCAAACAGCTGGCTGATTTGTTACTTTTTGAGGAAAAGTCACTCTGTGGTCGACAGTGCATGTTAGCTGACGTTGGATTGTTGGTTCAGGGTTTTATGTGTTTAACCATCCGTCCTTACCAACTACCTACTTTACCAACTAAAATGACTACTTGTAGTTGCTAAATTAAAATGTTGGGCAGATCTGAGTAGTTGTAAGGAGGATGTGATCGAGCGATAAATCACACCTGGTGAAGAAAACGTTCTAGTGAGTAAAAACATTTTTAACATGTATGTTTTGATTACACAACATGTTTTTATTCATACTTCATACCTGTTGGAAGAGCTTCCAGTCTTTATGCTAAGCTAGGCTAATCATGCAACTTGATATCTGATTTTTGTAATTCATGTGTATTTTTTCAGTGGAAACTTTATTTAACTGCATATTTATGTTTATAATATAGTATATGATTTCACTGTCTGTTTTACTAATATTATGACCCATCCAGTCAGTGATATGTTCCTGGTTTCTTTGGAAACAGACACAAATGCAGACAATAACAGGCCTGTGAACACACACACACACACACACACACACACACACACACACACACACACACACTGACAGTCTGTTAGCATTAGCGTAGCTACCTGCAGGCTCTGGGCTCTCTGCCAGCTCACTTCCTTCACTCTTCAGTCGGCTCATAAAGCTGTCAGGACGCTTGTACACACTCTCACCTCTAACACCATTTAACACACATCATTTCCTCTGTTTAACACACACACACACACACACACACACACACACAAACACACACACACACACACACACACACACACATTCCAGTCTGTCCTGGTTTGAACACCTGACTGTCAGAAACAACACCAAACTCTCAGCAGTGTAACATCAGACAGAAAGTTGGGGGCCACACCTCCAGCCAATCAGAGCAGGAGCTCATTAATAATGTAGATTTTAAATACATATCTTCAGGAACAGCCTGCTGGAGGACAGAAGGGAATCTGGCTGTAAGGAAAGATGGATTTAGAGAAATCTAAACTTTTGGTGAATAAAATGTCAGAATTTATAAAAATGAGTCCCGTAAGGAATCAGCACTGCAGAATGAACACATGTATATAAAGTGTTTGTTCTCCAGTGTCGAGTCGTCACCTTCCTGTTTGTGTTGAACAGATATGATTTGTTCAGGGTGCGTCTCTCTGCAGTAACACCGTCTATCAGCTGACTCATTCAGCTAATTACTGCCATCGGAAACTGTTTATTTCATTTGCATCCTGTTTTACTCCCGAGCCTCAGAAACTGCAGAAATCATTCCTCCTCCTCTGAAACAATTAGAGACTCGCCTTCTGCCAGCATCAGCACATCTGAGACACACTGAATCAGCAGCAGAGACAGAAGACATCAACAGAAACAACAACAGTCAGTTTTAACATGATCAGCTCAGATATTCAACAGACAGAGTAACTGTTGAATAGTGACTGTTTAGTCGCTTCAGGAGGCATTTTACTGCAACACCATACAGACACAATATATGTAAGTCAAACTGATATTTCAATTCTCTTCACTTTTTGCATGAGGAAATATAAATTACAGTGATGCTGCAGCTGTTTAACAGTTTTCAAAAGAAGATGAAAACATTACTTACTCTGATCCTTTACTGCAGTAAAAGTACCAATACAGCATGTAAAAACACTCCATGACAAGTCCTGTGTGGAAAAAAGTATTATGAGCTTGATGTAGTTAAAGTATTGCAGTAAAAGTAGTGGTTTGGTCCCTCTGACTGATATATTATTATATATGACATCATTAGATTATTAATACTGAAGCATCAGTGTTAGAGCAGCATGTTACTGTTGTAGCTGCTGGAGGTGGAGCTAGTTTACACTACTTTATATACAGTTAGCTAGTTTAGTCCACTGGTTCCCAACCTAGGGGTCGGGGCCCTCCAAAGGGCCAGCAGATAAATCTGAGGGGTCGTGAGATGATTAATGGGAGAGGAAAGAAGAAAAAATAAAGTTCTAGTCCAAGATGTCTGATTTCACTTTGATCCTCCAATTACAGATTTGACAGTAGAAGGCTGACATTATGATGATCCACAATAACACAATGACAAAGTCACTCTGCTCATTTTAGGGAAAAGCTCATTGATGAGGACATAGTTGGACTATAAATTACATTTTATCTGCATAATTTATTCTTTATTGACATTTGGTGGCTGCAGTTTGTCAGTGATCAGCTGTGCTTCTCTGGCCTCAGCTCTGAAGTCCAACCCCTCCCATCTGAGAGAGCTGGATCTGAGTGGAAACAAGCTGCAGGATTCAGGAGTGAAGCTGCTGTGTGCATGTTACTGTTGTAGCTGCTGGAGGTGGAGCTAGTTTACACTACTTTATATACAGTCAGCTAGTTTAGTCCACTGGTTCCCAACCTAGGGGTCGGGGCCCTCCAAAGGGTCAGCAGATAAATCTGAGGGGTCGTGAGATGATTAATGGGAGAGGAAAGAAGAAAAAACAAAGTTCTGATACACAAATCTGTTTTCAGTTTCTGGACTTTTTCTCTAATCTTTGATTGTTGCTGAAATATTGGATCATTTGAACATTTATTGAAATGAAAGCATGTGAGAAGTTTAGAGGGAAAAATCACTATTTGGTGGAGCTGTTAACAACTCATAGACATGTGAAATGTGACCCCGACTACACACTGCTTTTTGTAAGACGTCAAAAGACAAAAAGGTTGGAAACCACTGGTTTCATCTTTAACAATGTGTTGTATTTTAAAAGCTTGTTATATTATCCATTGTGTCAAATCTTCATGTGAAAAGTAACTAAAGCTGTCAGATAAATGTAGTGGAGTAGAAAGTACAATATTTCCCTCTGAAATGTAGAAAGTAGCATCACATGGAAATAAAAAAGTAAAGAACAAGAACCTCTAAACTGTAGTTAAATACAGTAGTTAAGTAAATGTACATAGTTATGGTGTGATGTGCATACATTTGTAGCTCTGCATCTCGACACTGTTGAGGGAGATCATTAATATATAGGCTAAATAATAGGGGACCTAACACTGAGCCCTGTGGAACACCCATTGTGACATCCATGCCAGTGCTCTAGATAGGAAGTTAAATGAAGTGTTTCAGTATTAAAACATCATGATTTACTGTATCAAATGCTTTACACAGATCTAAAAATACACCAACTACTCCTCCTTTGTCAAGTCTCGATTTAAGTGGAATGATTTGCTCTAAAGCCAAACTGCATACAATATTGATTGCTTGTATTAATAAATGTTGTCAGTTTTTTTATGACAACTTTCTCAGTAACCTTTGAGAGTTCTGGCAGTATATTATTGGTGTGTAGTTACTGGCTTCAAGGTGTGACAGTCAGGACAGGAGCTGTGTTTAAAAGACAAGTTCATTAAATGAGCAACAGGGGGAGTTAAAACATCTTTATTTAACAAACATGGTGTCACATAAGATTCAGTGTGTAGGTGTGCATTCAGTAGTGTTTCTAAAGCCTGAATCCTGAGTGAGGAGCCCTCAGTTCTGACTTTAGTCCTTTCACTAAACTATTTAAAAGTACAAAAAAACGGCTGCTGATAAAGATCTTAAATGCCAGGAGAGAGACCTGACCAGCACTCTGAACACAAAAACACAAAAAGTCAAGGTGTCACAAGCTGGTTTGCTTAGCTTAGCCTAGCTTAGCATAAAGACTGGAAACAGACAGAAACACCTCTGTCCAAAGGTAACTACAGTCTGACTTCTTGTCTGACATTAAACCCTGAAGAGTTTTGGTTTAGAAGAGACAAGGATCAGGATGAAATAATATCAAATAAATAAAGTGTCTGCTTGTTCTGAGGTTGATAAAGTGTTCAGCAGAAGCTTTCATGTCTTCTGGACTTTAAATGTGTGTTAAATTCACATGAAGGCAGCCGTTGGGACACCTTGTGGCGTTTTGAAATGTGTCGACACTCATATAAAGTTCCTCATTTAACAAACCTCACCTGTGAGAAGCTGCTGACCACTTTAACTTGTGAAAGACATTTCAGTTGTGAAACAGCTTCCTGTGGGTTTTCTGCTGAAGTTGAATTGACGATGCTGAAGGTAAAAGCTGCTTCAAACAGGTGAAGTCAATAGAGAGAACAAACCCTGTGTGTTGACAGAGCGGCGGCTGCAGGCGGCTGACAGATGGTCCAGTCAAACTTTTCATTTAACTGTCTTCAAAGGTTGCGTGTGCGGCGGTGGCGGGACCATATGTGACGGCGCCGAACTGCAGATTCTGGATCAGGCCAAAGAGCGCTGCTCTACACGGAGTGTTTAAACAGCTTCACATGCCTCGCTGTGTGTGTGTGTGTGTGTGTGTTCACATATTGCTGCTGTCATGTGGAAACCTTTTAACTCCACTTTAAAGGGATTTCTGCTCAGTAAAAGCATCATGGAGAAAGTTTCATGTTTTCCAGGCTGGAAAACCAAAAACAACAATGAGGCTCGTTTTCTTCTTTTCACACTGAACCTAAATCAGCTGAAAAGTTCATGTGAAACCACCTGATGTCCTGCAGCCATGTGAGGACATGTTCACCTGTCACTGCTCCACCTGCACCAGAAATAATAACTAAACCTTAAAACATGACCTGATAACAATCCAAGAACTGTCTGACGTCCGTCCCAGCAGCTGTGGTCACGGATATGATGATTAATATGTCTAAGAAGGCAACTAATCATGTTAACTGGTGTTCAAACTCTCATCATATATATGTATATATGTATATATATATGTTTGATGTGTGTGTGTGTGTGTGTGTGAGCAGTAAGGCCACATACGAGCACAGAAGATGGCTCCAGTCTGGGTTCTGAGCTGTGGTAATAACTACTGGCTCTCCCAGTGAGGATCCACCTCCTCCCAGTAACAGGCTGGGATCCAGAATAAATGTTTCCTCTGCAGTCGAGACTCTCCGTCACTACAACACCTTCAGTCCAGAGCAGAACTTACAAATGTTTCACCTCCAATAATGTCAAGAGCCACATCTGTGCAGTCACTCTCCTGAAGCTGCTTTGCTGCTGTGGCCTTCAGTTCTTCACTGTGGAGGCATCACGGCGTCTAACGCCCTGCAGCAGGACCGCAGTTACAGTCCCTCTGTGGTGGACTGAACTTAGAGTTTACAGGCCTCGGGCATAATTGATTTAACTGAACATGAGCTGGAGCACATCAGCTAATTGATGCTGAATGAGTGTGTTTGAACAGACTGATTACACATCCATCTTCTTCAGCCTTTCTCAGAGGACTTCCAGAGCAGCTGCACCATCACGACTGCTCTGGTAGGAGAGGAGACCATCAAAGGCTGAGCGTATAAACCAGCAGTAAACCTGTGAGGAAGTGTAGGCTCAGGTTTGCTTCACTGATATTAAATACATCATCATATGCAGAACCTGAAGGAGTCCGTCTGTCTGTGGAAGAACAGGCCCTCATTGGTCTGCACTCCTGTGGCCCTGATCCGGCCCACATGCTGCGTGGAATGACGGCCCAGAACTGGCCCACAGACCTGAGTGCACCACATCTTTACACACTGATTTGGGATATTTGGGGCATGTTTGTTATTTTCCATGTGGGTCGCTTCAGGCCCGCTTCTGTATGCTATCTGGGAGCGGACGAGTCAGCTGTGACTGACGTGGTGAGCTGTTGCCACGGCGTTGGCCAGCGTGGTCAACATGTCTGATGCTGTCGGGGTCGACTGCACTCATGCATGTACAAGCACGTCATCGGTGGGCGTGGAGGTACGTGGACCGGAGGGGGTCGTCATCCAACCTGTGGGCGACGCTGACCTCATCATCACAGACCGCATCATGAAGCGGCCTCCGTCTGTCCTTGGTGTGAGTGTCCTGAAGGAGAGAGCCACCCCACCACGGCTCAGGACCAGTTTTCCTGCAGAGGCTTTGCAGACCTGAACTACAGCTGAGTGGAACACAGAGCCTGAAACATCCTGCACAGCATCACCAGCAGGAGCAGCTTCCTGTCTGGACCTGAAGACCAGCCTCCAGCGTTCTCTCACAAATACAGAATATAGGAACCGTGTTTGAATGACTGTTATTAATATACAGTGATGAATATATTGTTTTATTCTGACTGTACTGTCTGCTTCATCTCTGTAGTCCTGCAGAGTCTGGATCACCTGATCTAATCTGATTCTGTTCAACAACCTGTTTTCAGGATTTGATCCAATCGGATCAGATTTGCTCTGAACAGCTGAAGCACGTCGCTTCTCTCAGCAGAGATTAAAGTTCATCGCTGTAATGTGATTATTTATTATTTCTGCTGTTCCGTGTTCAGCTCTTTGCTATCCTGTTTGTGCAGATAAACAATAAACGTACACATAGATATTAACATCTGATATCTGCCAGACCTAGTGAGTGTGTGTGTGTGTGTGTGTGTGTGTGTGTGTGTGTGTGTGTGTGTGTGTGTGTGTGTGTGTGTGTTCTCCATATGGACATGTTTGACCCACCTGCTCCGTGTGCTGCAGGCTCAACAACAACACCTCAGAATCCCTTCAAAGACTCTCTGAACTCTGGATTTTAACACAGATTTTAACCTTCTGTCACCACACACACACACACACACACACACACACACACACACACACACACACACATAAACAAACACACATAAACACACATCTGAACATAAACTGCCTTCAAACACAGTTTTGGAAAGAGACCTGAACTTCTTGTCGTTAATTAAAAGCTTCTCGGCTCAGACACACGTGTTGTCGTCCGTCAGCAGCTTCCTGCCGGCAGACATGTTGACATGTGACAGCAGGAACGTCACATGTGGAAATAACACCGTCTGTGTTTCAGGGTCCTCATAAAGCGCTCTGACGAGGTTTACGGGGACGCTTCAGCCTTTATTACAGGCCTGCTCTGATTGGTTCAGCTCGGTGTGGTTCTGATCCGTGTTGGTGTCTGAAGGCTGAATCACAGTTTGAACATGTGGACTCAGTGCTGATCCCTGCAGGGAACCAATCAGAAACAACTGTGATGTGTCAAAGCGTCTGCTGGGAGAAAAAGACAAAGACTGGAAACAGCAGAGGTTCCCAACCTGCGGGTCGTGGAGCAGAGAGCGGCCTCAGAACCAGAGGAAACAGGGTCCTGCTGTTTGATGAGGTGTTTCACAGCTCGGACCGACCAATCAGCTGATCCACAGCGTCAACACACAAACATCCCAGAATCACAAACACAGCGACACTTTAAAGCTGAAGCATGCTGCTCTCTGTTCGCTTTCATGTGTTGAGTTTGATCAGATATGAAACAGCTACAACACTGACTTCATCTGCTGATGAAGGCCATGTGATACAGCTGAAAGCTCTGGTCACATTATCGTCAGACTGCTTTCTTTCTTCTCTTCACCTTTAAGTTTTCAGGGTCTGAGAGATCTCAGCAGCAAACACCTGCTGTGACGTCACAGAAACATGTTCATGATGAGCAGGAAGCAGCTTCCTGACTGAAACACAGAGGCAGAACTCCTGCTCATCAGAGAGAGATGGAGTCGGCCATGAGGAAGGCAGGATGTGTTTGTCACTGTAAACATCAAGCTGATCACTGATTGGCTGCTAAATGCTTATAAACAGGCAGCTGATTGGTGGAGACTTAACGTCCAATCAGCTGCAGCCACTCGTGCTCCTGTAATGTCAACGAATTGTCTCATTTAAATGTTTCATGTTGCGTTTTAGCCCCGCCCCCTGCTCATCGTGATGACATCATCACCACTGACCCCTGCTTATCGTGATGACATCATCACCACTGACCCCTGCTTATCATCATCCTCAGTAGAAACCTTCACGCTGAGTCTGAATCCAGAAAAACACACTCGACTCCAAACACAACATCAGATCCGGTTTCGGCGCAGCAGCAGGGGATTGTGGGTCAGCAGGATCCACCACACCTGTTTTCTTTAGAGAAACTGGATCTGACCTGCTGGAGGGACGTATGACATCACAGCCCGCCGTATACCTGCCTCCCAGCATGCACTGCAAACACGACCTGGAGGCGTTTCAGCTGAAGGCGTGACGATGGCGAAGAGACTCACGTTTAAAAGCTTAATTAATGTTAATAAATGAGATAATAAAGATGTTAGAATTGATACTTTACTCCATAAACACTTTTACTGAACATTAAACAACATGAAAGTATAAATGATGAAGTTAACAGTTTATACATTTACATATAAATCCACCAACATGCAGGATGATGTAATGAAATACTAATAATGATGATATAAGTGTATTTCAGTGGATATCCAGTGTGAGCCTGTTCCTGTCTGTATACTGTATTAAACATATAAATATAAATATTGTATATGTTGTGTGTGTGGGACGCAGCAGCGGTCCAGCTGAGCGTCCTGTCTGTCCTCAGCAGCAGGTTTCTGTCTCTGTCTGACACCCAGGCGATTTTTAGCTTCTCAGTGTTTACGTAGGAAGGAGAGTCGGGTCAGGACGTCCCGACAGGTCCGTGTTCGGCCCCCCTCTTTGTTGTTTTTGGAGGTTTCTTCTGTATCTGTGTCTGCCGGTCTGGACTCCCTCAGGACCGACACCGGATCAGTGTGAAGCGTTTACAGACACTCGATCCGGCTGATAAAAGACTCTTAAAGCCTCAAGTTAAAGAAAGTTCTAACGGCTGTTTCTGTGTTTGGTGAAACGCCTGTGGTGGTTCTGTCTCTGCATAAAACACGTCCACCCACACGGTCAGATGAAAACACAGTCTGCTGGAGACAATGAGAGCATCCTACATGGTCTCTAAGCCTGTCAGCCGAGTGGATGAAGAAGAAGAAAAGAGTGACGAGGCTGCAAACAAACGAGCCGAAGGAAGTTGTTGGAGAAAAGAGTTTATTTAGAAGAAGGTTCACTCCTCCTGTCACACCAACAGCATCTCTGTTTTAATCTGTGTGTGGGAGGAAGAAGCTGTTTGTGTTCCCGCTGAAGATTAAAGAAGAAACCAAACGCTGACAGTCAGCAGAAACACTCAGCCCCGAAACTCAAGAGTTAACAAAGCCAGAGTTTCTGGTTCGAGCCTCTCCTCACTGTCAGAGTCATCAAACACTGGACGACTCTTTATTATATCAATATAATAGAAATACATCAGTTCATCAATAACTTTATAAGAAGTGAATCAACCTCTGGAGGCCGGATCAATAACTGTGATCGGTTGCTCTGTCACAGCATCATCACACACTGATCAGGCCCTCGCTTCCTGATAAGTGTTTAAAGGACTCTGTTCACATGTCCAGCTCTGTACTTATATTCTGGTTCTCTACTGGAGGGTCTTTAATGGTTTCCAGTTATTGATCTCCTTATTGATCTCCTTATTGATCTCCTGCTGGTCCTTCGTGCAGCGCCTCAGTTCAGCCTCTGTCCGTTCAGCTCCTGTGAGTGTTTCCAGTGAACTTCTCCTCCAGCATCAGTTTGACTCACTGGTCGATGCGTTTAAGGACCAAAGGAGGAGAAATGGATGATGCGTTCACAGCCGTCTGGTTTTCTCAGTTCTGTCTCAACACTCAGTGTCTGTTCCTGTAATTATTATTAAATACTGTATTCATTTCAATATGGCTACTGTTCCCCTTCATCCTTCCCTCAGCACACACACACTCACACACACTCACACACACTCACTCACTCACACACTCACACACACTCACACACACACACACAGACACACACACACACACACACACACACTCACACACACTCACACACACACACACACACACACACACACACACACACACACACACACACCTCTGCAGGCGGGATTAGAGAGGAGGAATAAGACTGCGCTCCTCCACTCTACTCCCACTTATCCTCCTCTCATCACAGCTTCCTGCTCAATCTACCTGACAGGCTTTTCACAGGTACAAACTAATCCTGCCCCGCGGCCGCCGCTTCACGCTCGCTCTGAGCCGCTCGCGCTAATCGAAAGTCAAACCGTTTCTGCTTCAGATTAAACGAGTCAACACCATTTCTGTTCCTTTTTTTACAGGACAAAGACGTCCAGAATCCCATCGTGGCTCAGCGGTGATGGAGGTCAGAGTGCGGACATGCAGCTCGTTATCGCACGCGCTGGTTGTGGGATTAGCGCAGAAGTGTTTCCTGTTGTTGGAGGATATTCTGGCTTCCTGCGGCCGCTCTTTATTTCCTGCTGCAGGTCGACGGCTTTCTGTTCAGCTCTTCATGATCTTCTTTTAGACTTCACACCGCTGCAGTTTCTCAACAACCTTATTGTAACCAAACATGTGAAGGTGTTTTCAAACGGCGGCTGGCGGCAGCGTGGCGGCGGCAGCGTGGCGGCGGCGGCGTTCTGATTGGATGGCAGCAGGGTGGAAACTATCACAACATCAATCCTGCTAACAGACTCTGATCTTGTTCATATGCACGAAGGAAACTTTAACACAGAGACGTAAAGTACGTCCTGCCCTAACCCTCACAGTTATCAAGATACCAAACCCTCACAGTTATCAAGATACCAAACTCACAGTTATCAAGATACCAAACTCACAGTTATCAAGATACCAAACTCTCACAGTTATCAAGATACCAAACTCTCACAGTTATCAAGATACCAAACTCACAGTTATCGAGATACCAAACTCAGTTATCAAGATACCAAACTCAGTTATCAAGATACCAAACTCACAGTTATCGAGATACCAAACTCAGTTATCAAGATACCAAACTCACAGTTATCAAGATACCAAACTCACAGTTATCGAGATACCAAACTCAGTTATCAAGATACCAAACTCAGTTATCAAGATACCAAACTCACAGTTATCAAGATACCAAACTCACAGTTATCAAGATACCAAACTCTCACAGTTATCAAGATACCAAACTCTCACAGTTATCAAGATATCAAACTCACAGTTATCAAGATACCAAACTCTCACAGTTATCAAGATACCAAACTCACAGTTATCGAGATACCAAACTCTCACAGTTATCAAGATACCAAACTCACAGTTATCGAGATACCAAACTCAGTTATCAAGATACCAAACTCACAGTTATCAAGATACCAAACTCAGTTATCAAGATACCAAACTCTCACAGTTATCAAGATACCAAACTCACAGTTATCAAGATACCAAACTCACAGTTATCAAGATACCAAACTCACCGTTATCAAGATACCAAACTTACAGTTATCAAGATACCAAACTCACAGTTATCAAGATACCAACTCACAGTTATCAAGATACCAAACTCTCACAGTTATCAAGATACCAAACTCACAGTTATCGAGATACCAAACTCAGTTATCAAGATACCAAACTCAGTTATCAAGATACCAAACTCACAGTTATCGAGATACCAAACTCAGTTATCAAGATACCAAACTCACAGTTATCAAGATACCAAACTCACAGTTATCGAGATACCAAACTCAGTTATCAAGATACCAAACTCAGTTATCAAGATACCAAACTCACAGTTATCAAGATACCAAACTCACAGTTATCAAGATACCAAACTCTCACAGTTATCAAGATACCAAACTCTCACAGTTATCAAGATATCAAACTCACAGTTATCAAGATACCAAACTCTCACAGTTATCAAGATACCAAACTCACAGTTATCGAGATACCAAACTCTCACAGTTATCAAGATACCAAACTCACAGTTATCGAGATACCAAACTCAGTTATCAAGATACCAAACTCACAGTTATCAAGATACCAAACTCAGTTATCAAGATACCAAACTCTCACAGTTATCAAGATACCAAACTCACAGTTATCAAGATACCAAACTCACAGTTATCAAGATACCAAACTCACCGTTATCAAGATACCAAACTTACAGTTATCAAGATACCAAACTCACAGTTATCAAGATACCAAACTCACCGTTATCAAGATACCAAACTCACAGTTATCAAGATACCAAACTCACAGTTATCAAGATACCAAACTCACCGTTATCAAGATACCAAACTCACAGTTATCAAGATACCAAACTTACAGTTATCAAGATACCAAACCCTCACAGTTATCAAGATACCAAACCCTCACAGTTATCAAGATACCAAACTCACAGTTATCAAGATACCAAACCCTCACAGTTATCAAGATACCAAACTTACAGTTATCAAGATACCAAACTCACAGTTATCAAGATACCAAACTCACCGTTATCAAGATACCAAACTTACAGTTATCAAGATACCAAACTCACCGTTATCAAGATACCGAACCCTCACAGTTATCAAGATACCAAACTCACAGTTATCAAGATACCAAACCCTCACAGTTATCAAGATACCAAACCCTCACAGTTATCAAGATACCAAACTCACAGTTATCAAGATACCAAACTCTCACAGTTATCGAGATACCAAACTCCCAGTTATCAAGATATTAAACCCTCACAGTTATCAAGATACCAAACCCTCACAGTTATCAAGATACCAAACTCACAGTTATCGAGATACCAGACTCACAGTTATCAAGATATTAAACCCTCACAGTTATCAAGATACCAAACCCTCACAGTTATCAAGATACCAAACTCACAGTTATCAAGATACCAAACTCACAGTTATCAAGATACCAAACTCAGTTATCAAGATACCAAACTCAGTTATCAAGATACCAAACCCTCACAGTTATCAAGATACCAAACCCTCACAGTTATCAAGATACCAAACTCACAGTTATCAAGATACCAAACTCACAGTTATCAAGATACCAAACTCACAGTTATCGAGATACCAAACTCAGTTATCAAGATACCAAACTCACCATTATCAAGATACCAAACTCACAGTTATCGAGATACCAAACTCAGTTATCAAGATACCAAACTCACCGTTATCAAGATACCAAACTCACAGTTATCAAGATACCAAACTCAGTTATCAAGATACCAAACCCTCACAGTTATCAAGATACCAAACTCACAGTTATCAAGATACCAAACTCACCGTTATCAAGATACCAAACTTACAGTTATCAAGATACCAAACTCACAGTTATCAAGATACCAAACTCACCGTTATCAAGATACCAAACTTACAGTTATCAAGATACCAAACTCACAGTTATCAAGCTACCAAACTCACCGTTATCAAGATACCAAACCCTCA
>CM055850.1:31848778-31873778 GCA_029490765.1 Euthynnus affinis
GTCAATCAAACTCTGATCGACCGATCACGTGACCGTCACAGATTCGCGTGTAACACCTGTTCAGCCAGCGCAACACCGCAGAGCACACAACTGCGCACGCTCAATACTTCTCCTCTGTGTGCTTCACCTGCTCAGGTAACACACCTGTGTGAGCCAATCAGGTGCTCTGGCGCCGCAGTTTGTTTGCAGTGTGAGCGGCACGAGGGGCCGCGTGGGCGCTGTGAAGGCGGCACGAGCTGCTCATTTACACCAGAAACAAAGAAGAGTGATCCGGATCAGAGGAGGTGATGGTGTGCACGAGGAGGAGGAGGAGGAGAGGAGGAGGAGGTGATGGTGTGCACGAGGAGGAGGAGGAGGCTTCTCAATTATCCCTCCGCGTGAAGATAGGTGGCGCGTGGTGGTAGAAGGTCTCGCGCCTGTTTATGTTGCGGTGACAGCTCCGGCGGGGCGGCGTCACACAGACGCTCTGACACCGGATCAGTCCCGACCTGCCCGCCCGGACCGACGCTCCCCTCCCGGCCACCGCTCTGCGCACACACCGGGACTCTCCGGGACTCACCGGGACACACCCGGACTCACCCGGACTCACCGGGACAACATCCACATTTCTTTTTTTAACATTTTATTTCAGGGAGGGGGGCACGCGCAGTAGCAGCACTTTTTTCTTTAGTGCTGCCGTTTCTTCCTCGCTGCTCCTTCAGCGGCAGCACACACGGACTCTCTCCGGTAGGTATCCTCTCCTCTTCTTCTGCTTTTTCTTTCAGGAGCCAATCAAAGCGCGCCGCCGCTTACCTGTGCAGCTCTACCTGCGCGGCCAGGTGAGCGCACAGGAGAGAAGCGCGCGCTCCCGCCCCGGCTGCTGCGCCAGGTGTTGGAGGAAGGATGTGTGGTGACAGCGGGCTGGCTGAGGCAGGCAGGCCGGGGAGCAGGAGGGCTGTCCCCGCTCCTGCTGCTGCCGCTCCCCGCTCACACATCCAGAGTCTGAAATTCTGGAGCAACCGGAAATAAATGACATGTAGATTTTAATCTTCCTGAAAGGTTTTTTTTCCTCTCAGTCTGTTTAAACATCATCACAGAAATATAAAAATATCTTACAATAAGTGTTTGCTTTTATTGACCCTGCGCACAGATTACACAACTGCAGGCCTGAATCTTCACCGCAGCTTATATAACCGCATATTTCCCCGCACATCCACGGATCCCGTCCCTCATGTTCTCCTCACAAATGTATTGATGAGTGATTGGTGACGGTGAGGCCTCTCAGGTGAACTTTGGAGGCTTTTTAACGCGCAGAAAAAAACGCAGAGGCGTCAATCAGAAGAGACGTGACGTCAAAATGATCAAGTTTATTATTTAATGTCAAAGTTTTTGTATCTGAGAGGTGGAGGAGGAAACACTGTGTGTGTGTGTGTGTGTGTGTGTGTGTGTGTGTGTGTGTGTGTGTGTGTGTGTGTGTCCGCCCTCCTCCTCTGTCAGACCAGCAGAGACGCTCCTCACATCAGAGATCAGGCGGACGGGGACGCGGGGCGGCGGTGCGCTCGGTGCACGCTCTCCTACAAAACAAACAGACTAAAAAACAAGAAAAAAAAAACTCTGGAGACTTTTTGAATAAAGCGGATTTATTTTTCATAACTTTCCTAAAGTGGTGCGCAGAGTGCGGTCCCGCTGCAGGACCTGGTTGTGGGATTTACTGTGTGTGTGCTGGTTGTCAGGCGGCGGGAGGAGCAGCAGCGGAGCCGGATCAGGAGCCCATGCGGACCGGACTGACTTATCAATGAAGCAGGAGATCATGGCGGAGGGTCCCCGCTGCAAGAGGCGAAAACAGGCCAACCCCCGGAGAAAGAACGGTAAGAACACACACACTCACACACTCACACACACGCTCAGAGTCCCGCAACAAGTCCCGCAAACTCTCCTGTCCCCGCTGTGTCCCCGCCCGCCCGGCCCGGGTCGGGAGGTCCCTGTCCCCGGGACGCGACAAAACACATGAAAAGTTTTTAACGGGACTCTGTGGAGGTTCCAGCGGGAGGAAGTGACCCGCCGGGTCCGGGTTCGGGGCCGGGGCCGGGTCCCGGGCACGGCCGCCGGGTGGAGCAGGGCTGATAAAACCGTTATATCCGCGCTTCAGCTCCGCGTGAGGACCTGTGGATCCGCGCGCCGTCCCGCTGCGGGTCCCTGCGGGAACACGCAGCTGCGGGCTTTAACGCTTTATTGGAGGGTTATTGGAGGTTTAATGGAGGTTTGTTGGAGGTTTGTTGGAAGTTCTTGACACGTTTCTTTTCTTCATTAAACTGAACGAGTCGCTTCATTTATTTCTGCAGCAAAATGAAAAACTTCCATCAACAGAAACGCAGATTTAGTTTGTTTAAATTCCGTTTCCGTCCTCAGCGGCTTTTCCTCCTTTTTAAACAAAAAATAAAATAAAATTCTGTTTGTTGATTTGTTTATTTGTTTGTTTGTTTGGTTGGTTTTATCTCCTCCGAAGGGGCAGGAGGACGTAACAAACTAACAAACCCATGAAGTCAAATAACGGCCTCGTTTTTCTTCACGGACTCAGAAACACAAACAGCAGCAGATTTATTAGATTTGACTTCATATATTTGTGGTTAATTATCAGAATATAAACGAGTCGCTTCTGCTGCTGATTAATAATCAAACTCTTCTTCTCTTCTTTATTATCAGCTGCAATAAAAGCTGCTGCTCAACACTAAAAATAAGCAGAAGGCCTCGTTAACGCTCCGTTTTCACGCCGCTTTAAAGGAATAATCCGTCATTTACACGCAAACAAAAGCAGCGTTTTTCATGTTTTCTGACCTCGTTAAAGCTTCGTTTCACATCAGCTGATCAGCCTGATATTTATAGATTTGATCAGTTTCACAAAAATAAAATTATAATATTAAATGTGATTATTCAGCAGTTAAAAGGTTGAAGTGTGAAATGAAAAGCTTCATTTAAAGACTCAGATGTGATCAAAGCCGTGTTCAACTTTCTGGCGACGTTTCCTGCCGTCCGCCTTTTGTCGGGATGTGGCTCCGTTTCTCCTCACTGCAGAGGATCTTCATCACGGTCACCATGTTCACCATGTTCATACTGCTCATACTGTTCATAGCACTCCCTAACCCTAACCCTGTGATGGGGTTTCTGGTGGGGCTGTGGAGGGCTGTGGAGGGCTGGGGGTCAGATTAGGGCCTGGTGTAAGTGGTGTAAGTGGTGTAAGTGTTGTAACTGGATCTGTGCGGGCTGAGCTGCCTCCTCCACCTCTGGGTGTGCGTCCGTCTCATCCAGCTGTGAAGCTGCAGCTGTTTTCTTTCTACAAATCTCTTGTTTACTGGATGAACTTCGCTGTCTGGACTTTTTATTCGACTGCGTTTAAATTCACTGCAAATGTTTGTGAAGCCGTGCTGTGGCATATTTGTGGAATATTTGTGGAATATTTGTGGAATATTGAAGTGAAATGTTGGAAGTTGAAATGTTCATTTTCAGTGTGAACGAGCCTCCGTGTTTTCTGTTCAGCTGCTTAAATAAATTCATATTTTCATGCAGATTTAATGATGCTGGATGCTGATAGAAGCTGAATTTTCTCTCCATGTCGACACAAAACATTTGTGATTTAAAGGTGACATCAGCTGTTTAATAATCTGACAGAGAAACAGTTTGATGTTGTTTTAATAATAAACTGCAGAACATGAAGCTCAGTAAACATGGAGATTCCAGCACAGCGTTCCCGTCCTGACGGCCTGCCGGCCTGCCGTCCTGCCGCCGGCCCGCTGGCCCGCTGGCCCGCTGGCGTTGGCTGACGGTGGCGTGCAGGTTGGTTGCAGGTTGGTTGCAGGTTGGTTGCAGGTTGGTTGCTGTCTGCTCTCCTGCAGCGTGTCAGGCTGCTGCTGCACCATTCATGCCACATGTCTCACAGGCGTGTCATTGTCCCGCCGTCCACTGAGACACTCACACACACACACACACTCTCTCTCTCTCTCTCACACACACACACACACTCACTCACACACACACACACACACACACACTCTCTCTCTCTCTCGCACACACACACACACACACACACACACACTCTCAGTCTAGTGAAACCTGGTTAAAAACTAGTTTCAACATTTCAAATTCGTCTCATTTACAGATTAATATGTAATCTATAAATCTGTGTGTTAATATCTAATCTATGTGTTTATAGTAATATTTAATCTAATCTCTAATTCTGGATGTTTCTGCTTTAATTTGACAGTAAATTAGAGGAAAACATGAAGAAACATCTGCAGGATCTGAGCTTTAGTTTTTAAGACTTTATCTGATATTATTTTCCTACTTTGAGCTTCAGTGGTGAAAATCAGTAAACGCCCATTCTGATGGACTGTGTGTGTGTGTGTGTGTGTGTGAGTGTGTGTGTGTGTGTGTGTGTGTTATTTCTGGGAGTGTTGGATGCAGCGTCGTTGTGGAGAAAACAGGAAGTGATTGATTATTTTCTGGTGAATGTAAAGGCCGGTGGGTTGATGTGTGTGACATCATCAGACAGGTTTGGGTTGATGTGTGACATCATCAGGGTGGGCGTGGCCTGCAGCGGGCGGTGGGCAGAGAGGAGATGTATTGATGGTGTTTGTGTGTCAGCTGTGTGTGATAGTTGTCGGCGTGCTGAGAAGCAAACGCCTGGCCGGCTGTTTTATCTTTAGATGTGACTCTCAACGCTTCGCATGTTTTTATTTTGCGTGGCTGCTGTTTGTGTTTGTCAGAAAGCTGCTGACAGGAAACGGCGTGATGTTTCCAGCTGTTAACGACGCTGTGGCGAGGCTGAAACACCTCCGTCACATCCTCGCTGACCTGGATGCCTTTCATATCTCGGCTGGTCCCCGGGGCCCCGCACAGAAAAGCTGCTCCTCTCTCCTCTTTAATCACAATTCAGACCCGACCGCCGCCGCCGGGGCCGCTCGGCTCGACGGCGGCGGCGTCCCAGATGAAAAGAGCTCAAGAAAAAAAAGAGGAGAGAAAGAAAGAAGTGAGAGAGGAGGAGGAGGAGGAAGATAAAGAGCTCCATAAAGGAGGATGGAAGGTGTGTGCCCTATATAGACCCCCCCCCCCTCCCCCTCACCCACCCCCCCCTCCCTCCTCCCTCCTCCCTCCCCCTCACCCCTCCCTCCTCACCCCTCCTCCCCACTGACGGGACGGACGCCGTTCCTGGACGACGGTGAGCAGCGTGTGTCCCTCACTGGCTGCTGTAGTCTGAACACAAAGTACAAATACAATAAATACACTTCAGTCACTTTGACATCTGAAAGAGATGCAGCATGGTGGCCCCTGATGGGCCCTGGTGGTCCCTGTTGGTCCCTGGTGGCCCCTGATGGCCCCTGATGGCCCCTGATGGTCCCTGTTGGTCCCTGTTGGCCCCTGTTGGTCCCTGTTGGTCCCTGATGGCCCCTGATGGTCCCTGTTGGCCCCTCGTGGCCCATGTTGGTCCCATGTTGGTCCCTGATGGTCCCTGTTGGTCCCTGATGGTCCCTGGTGGCTCCTGATGGCCCCTGATGGTCCCTGATGGCCCCTGCTGGTCCCTGTTGGTCCCTGGTGGCTCCTGTTGGCCCCTCGTGGCCCATGTTGGTCCCATGTTGGTCCCTGTTGGTCCCTGATGGTCCCTGTTGGTCCCTGTTGGCCTCTGATGGTCCCTCGTGGCCCCTGGTGGTCCCTGTTGGCCCCTCGTGGCCCATGTTGGTCCGTGATGGTCCCTGTTGGCCCCTGATGGTCCCTGTTGGTCCCTGTTGGTCCCTGTTGGCCCATGTTGGTCCCTGTTGGCCCCTGTCGGCCCATGTTGGTCCCTGATGGTCCCTGTTGGCCCCTGGTGGCCCCTGGTGGCTCCTCTCTGTAGTGTCAGTGGTGTGCAGGTCAGGAATCAAGTTTAAAATGCAGCATGTGATATGAATTCCTAATCACCCCCTCAGAGCTGTGTTATTGTTAAGAAAAGCAGATTATCTGTATTCACCTTCACCCCCCCCCCCTCCTCCCCCTCCCCCTCCCTCACCCCCCCCTCCTCCCCCTCCTCCCCCCCTGCAGGATTTAGGCAGATTTACTGCAGCAGACACCTCTGGTTGGGCAGCGGAGGAGCCGGGGCCCCTCAGAGGAAGAAGGGGCCCTTTGTTCCTGCAGCAGATAAAGCAGAGACACATTATGTTAACACCGCGGTGACATCACGGTCACATGACCTCCTCCCGCAGCCCCGCCTCCTCCTGTTTATTATTTATTATTTTCACTCTTTCAGTTTATTTACTTTGATATTTATTTAGTTTATTGTTTCTATTTTAGAGGTTTTATTTTTTATCTTTGTTTAGTTTTTATTTATTTTCTCATTTTTCATAAATTTGATAAACGTTCACTTCAGAAGAACCACGTCAGTCACTGATAACACTTTAATAAAACTTTCCACACTGTAGCATCTTTTATAAATATATTGTCGTTTTTTATTCTTACAGGTTTGAAGGTTTTTCTGAAATAACCTTGTGTCGTGTCGTGTTGTTGTTGTTGTTGTTGTTGATAGTTTGCAGGTTTCTGGATTTTAGATTTTAGTCGACTCTTTTTCCTTTTTTGCTTTGTTTGTTGTTGGAGGCTTAAAGACTTGTTGACTTGTTGACGTGTTGACGTGTTGACGTGTGTCCTGTTGGTCTGCAGGTCTAGCCCCCCCCCCCCCCCAACATCTTTAAGCTCTGGTGCACTAACCCCCCCCCCCCACCACCTGTCTGTCAGCCTCCACCTCTACAGCTTTATTATCCTCCTCTGTTAACATCTGTCACTGATGGGGGGTGGGGGGGGGGGGTGCTTCTTCTTCTTCTTCTTCTGTCACACACAAAGCTCGTCACTGTGCCGCCAACAACAAACACTCCTCAGACGACTCCTACGCCTCCCATCATGCATCTGTGCAGCAGTGGAATGGTGTTGGAGTGGCGCTGCTCTGGTGTTTGTGTGTTTTCAAGGTGACTGACATGCGTGTCCCCCCCCCCCCCCCCCCCACGTCGGCCCCCCCGCGTCGCCATGTGCACATTTTCTTCATGAGTGAGTTCAGAGCCGCCCGGTGACATTGTGTCGCCGTTAGCCCCAAACAGGCGGACGGAGCAAGGTCAGCGCCGCCGGAGCGAAAACAACAAACTCACAGTCACACAAGTACAGTCAGAATAACAACATCACTGTAAAACTGTTATTATTATTATTATTATTATTATTATTATTATTATATGTAGTTTAACACAAACACACAGTCGTCATTATTATAACAATAATAAAACTGTAAAACTATTTATTATTAATTGTAGTTTAACAGGAATTCATGTTTTTACTATAAAACTGTTTTTACATCTTTATTAATTCTAGATAAAAAGTTTAGTTCTGGTTTTTACTTTTTAAATGTATTTTTATTTCTTATATTATTATTATTATTAATGTTATTTTTATAACATTTACTGGATTTAATTTTTACACATTTCATTATATTTTATTGTTTTTTTACCTTTAAAAACTTTTTTCTGTAGTTTTTAAATTTTTTCTATAAATTCTTTATTTTACTTTTATTCTTTGCAACAAATATTTGACTCTTAGTTTTTTTGTTTTAAACTTTTTAGTTTTCAGGTGTTTGCAGTCGTAGTTCAGGTTGTTGTTGTTGTTGTTGTTGTTGTTTTGCATCGTCTCGTCAGAGTCAGAACAGTAAAGTCAGATTATAATCCGGCAGCAGAGAAACGAACCTGTTCAGACTCAGAGTGACTCGTTCTCATTGGCCCCTCCCTCACAGCCACGAGTCCGTTTGATTGGCTGAGCTCCTGCGGCAAGGTCAAACACACACATGGAACAATCAATAACGGATGGCTGGATTAAGGTGTCATGACATCTGTGCGCCCAGACCGCCAGCGTATGGCTGAATGACTCCACCCCCCCAAACCTCCCCACCTCTGTCCCGCAGCTCCAGGCCCCGCCCACCTCTGTTCGTCTCCCGGGACACCAAATAAGTCGTCTGTCTCCATTTGCTTCACACAACAGGCTGCTGTTTGTCAGCATGGACGCTGTGTTTTCCCAGCTGTCCCTGAACCTCTCACAGCAGCAGCCAACAGGTACAGGTGTCCCGATGGTGCGTTTAAGGACTCAACAGTCAACAGCCAATCACAGATCAGTAATATCTGCTCACATCTGAAAAACTGTAAAAGTGACAGTCAGAGAAACAGAACGCATCATCACCATCGTCATCATCGTCATCATCATCTTCGTCACCAAAGTCCCTAAAATATAGAAATAAAATCTGTAAAATAATAAAATAATAAAATAATGTGTAAAATCCTGAAAACACCACGATGAGAAATATTAATGTTGATGGATATTAATTAAGTTCAGTCTGGCAGCAGTCTGGTTACATTTAGTTATGTTGTTGTAGTTTGTGTTGTTCTGCTGACGGCTGACGGTGTTTTGCTCCTCTGAGATGGAGGTTGTGTTTTGGCGTTTGGCGGTGGCGTTTGGTGTTTGGCGGTGGCGGTGGCGTTTGGCAGTGGCGGTGACCTGAGCAGAGAAGCGTCTCCTCTCTGGCAGCAGAACTTTGCTCCTCTCTGTCGCTGTGAGTTTGTGTCGTGGTCCAGTCCTCCTCCTCTGCGTCCTCTCGGCCTAAACCTCCTCAGGCCAGATCAGATCAGCGGGGACCCTGGCCGGGATGAAAGGACGCCACTTCCTGGTCACAGATCTACCAATTAGAGTAATGAGGCTGAGGAGCGCTGCTCAGTGCGAGCCGGCAGCCTGAGGGAGGAAGTCCTGCTGAAGTGACCTCTGAGTGTGAGGTATCAGAGCTGACACTCCTGTCAGAGCTGCTCCGCCAAGTCCACTCTGAAGGAAACTCCTCCACCTCTGCAGCCTCCGTGAGACTGACCGCCACGCCGTGGCCTGACCGCCACGCTGCGGCCCGGCCGCCACGCTGCGGCCCGGCCGCCACGCTGCGGCCCGACCGCCACGCTGCGGCCCGACCACCACGAACACCGCCGCGCCGCAGAGTCCTGAAACTGAGTCCTGATCCACGTTTCATACCAACAAACCAGCCGTGTTTCTGCGCCTGGTCAGTCCAACACTGACTGATCACACACACACTCACACACACTCACACACACACACACTCACACACACACACACACACTCACACACACACACACTCACACACACACACACACACTCACACACACACACACACACACACACACACACACTCACACACACTCACACACTCACACACACTCACACACACACACACACACACACACACACACACTCACACACTCACACACACTCACACACACACACACACACTCACACACACACACACACACACACACACACACTCACACACACACACACTCACACATGTTTGTGTATGACAGTTGGAGGTTGATGAGGGTTACGGCTGTCGACGGCCTTTATTGAGCCAAACAGGCGTGACGGCAGTTTTGTTAAATCTGGAATAAAGGAGGGAAACTGTGTGTGTGTGAGTGTGTGTGTGTGAGTGTGTGTGTGAGTGTGTGTGTGTTTATAACACCTGTGCAGTTTGTAACTAACGTTCCTAAAACTTAAACAAACTTCTTTTTGACGTCTGAGTTTTTTTTGATAAAAATGTTTCATCAATAATAATTCTGATGAAGAGTTTCCACTCATCATCACTGAACCTCACAACTGCAGCAATACAGAGAAAAACTCAACTGAAAAATAAAAATATAAAATATAAAATATAAAATATAAAATATAAAATATAAAAATATAAAATATAAAATATAAATATAAAATATAAATATAAAGGTAAACTGTCTGCTGTTTATTATTTATAACGTGTGTCGACACTAAAAGTCCAGATTAGTTTGTCTTTGTTTCTGACGTCCAGCTCCAATCCCATAATGCATTGCAGTGATTTTTTCCCCCCGCGCTGGTTCCCACGGTGACGGGCCTTCATCAGTCGTCCACCTTTTGAGCCGAGCGGCTGTGAGAAGTCTCGTGCGTCGCCTCTGAGCCGGCCGTGTTTGCTGTGGGATTATCAGACTTTAGGAGGGGGGTGTAAAGGTAGCCATGGGGAGGACCCCCTGTGGACCAGGAATGCTGGTCAGGTCAGGGGAGGAGAGGGGGGGGGGGGAGGGGGGAGGGAGGGGGGAGGAGGGGAGGAGGGAGGAGGGGGAGGAGGGGGAGGAGGGGGACACTCTGGGATGGGGCAGGTGCCTTTGTGAGTCCTGTCAGCCATCAAAGAAGCAGGCAGAGCTGAAAAGGTTAGCAGAGGAGAATAATCCCCCTCCCAGCCCCAAACATCCTCCCAGCATGCACTGCAGCGCCGACAGACGCTCCACTCTGCCGCCTTTCTGCACGCCGCCCACGTCACAGACACACCCAGGACCCAAACACGCCGCTCCCAGAAACCTCGTCATCAGGCCGCCTCTGCTCCGTCATCACTCCGACCAATCAGAGCGCAGAAACACGGCGGCATCAGAACACGCCGTCAGAGCGCAGCGTCACCGCCCCAAAACGCTCCGAACTAAGTTTGGGAAACGCAGTGCATGCTGGGAAACGTGACCTGAGGAGGCAGTCAGTGATCAGGCTGATTGATCAGTCATTGATCAGGCTGATTGATCAGTCATTGATCAGTCATTGATCAGTCATTGATCAGTCAGTGATCAGTCATTGATCGGGGTGATGCTCCTCTCGGACGTGTTTTCGCGGCACCGCTGCTTCCTGCGCTTCTTCAGACGAGACGTGAAGTGACAAATAGTTTCTGCTGCGTGTCCTCTACCTTCTGTGGGGGGGGTGAGGGGGGGTCGCACCTCTGTGGGGGTGTTGGTGTTGGGGGAGGGGGGGAGGAGGGGGGGAGGAGGGGGGGGGAGGGGGGGGGGAGGGGGGGGGGGGTGGAGGGGGGGTGTACAGGTTGCGTCATGGGACCCGAGGTGTCCCCTTTTGTGCAGCCTGTCAAACGTGGTTAACATGCGGCCATTTATCTCCAAACCCCCCTGGGTGCCCTGGGCACAATGGTCTGGGTGAGCTGAGGGGAGGGGGGGGTGAAGCAGGGGCTTTAGTTGCCTCCCCCGTCTCCCCCTCCCTCCCTCCCTCTCTCTCTCTCTCTCTCTCTCTCTTCTCCCCTCCTTTCTCCCCCCCTCCCCCCCGGTCCTCCCCTCTTGGCTGCACACCGCCCCTCTCAGTCATTGTTGGTTTCATTATTTCCCCCCCGGGCCGCTCCTCGCTCCTCTCCCCCCCTCCTCGCTCCTCTCCTCCCCCCCTCCTCCCCCCTCCCTCCCCCCCTCCTCGCCGCTCGCTGTGCGGTTCAGGCGTTATCTGACAAGGTGCTTCAGAATGTCGGCCGCCGCTGCCAGACAGATTGGACCTTGTGAATGTGTCGGAGCTGAGCGCGCCCAGGAGCGCCGCCGCGAAAACAATGAGGTGGATTGTTGGTTCCCACCGACCCCCTCCCCTCCCCCTCCCCTCCCCCTCCTCCCCCTCCTCCCCCCTCCTCTGCTCTATCCTCCAACAGTAACAGTCGTACCTGACAATAAAGCTGCTCATCGTCAGGAAACACAGCTGACTGTTTTCATATCCGACACTCTTCTTCTTCTTCTGCTTTTAATAATGAACTGTTTATTATTTTTATTAAGTTTTGACACTTTCAGACACTTTTGAGACTTTTTAACATTTAGTGACATTTTAGTTCTGCAGCTTTCAGACACTTCAGACTTTAACTGACATGTTTGCAGGATATAAATCTATAATAAATGTAGATATGAGAGTGAGTGGCAGCTGGACGCTGGCTGGGATCACTGCAGTCTGTGGTTTGAATGTTTCAGAGCAGCAGCATGATAACAATATTTCCACATATTTAAATCTGCATGTTTCTGCATGTTTATGTGTGGAGACACTGTGAGGATGTAAAGAAAGCTTCTGGAGCGTTTTGAGAGTGAAATGCAGATTAAATGAAGAAGAAGAAGAAGAGGAAGCAGCTGAAGTGTCTCTCTGAAACAAACCCTTCCAATCATCTGTAAATCTGCAGCGAGACGTGCTCAGGTTTTGTTTCCAACGTTTCCACTCTGAATAGTATTTCATTGTGTAGGCTAAGACAGCGAGCGCAGGCACAGCGGCTTGTACTCGCTGGTTTGCAGTGGTTCTAATGTGGCAGATAAAACCCCCAGCTTTGATATCGCCTGCTCCAATAAGCCCCTCCAGTCTGCCAGCACCTGCCAACGGGGAGGTATGCATTCATCTCCCCCCTAACAGGATTATACTGCTCTGTAATTGATTCATTTGCAGTGAGGGGAGGTGACAGTGCTTTGGAAATGAGAGTTTAGGTAATAGGCGCCCCAGAATTCAGCCGACTCCATGTGTCAATTTTATTACATCAGTCCAGATGAACTTGAAAGGCCGGCTTTGTGCGCGCTCATTGGCTGTTTGTGCCTCGCTCAAAGGGAGCAGATTCAATAGAGGTCATTGATGTGTGTGTGTGTTTTCTCTTTTCTTCTCTCACCCAGTCACTGTGTGTTTATACTGCACTTTATGAGTCTGTATCAGAGTGTGTGTGTGTGTGTGTGTGTGTGGCAGCCATGTTGTGATGTGTCTTATCAGTTTTCATCCCTGGGCGGCAGCGATCGATGTGACACAGATAAAGCATGTTAAAGTCTGGATCAGTTCACACAGCAGTGATGATGATGTGACAGGAAAACAGGCGTAACCGGGTCGATCGATGCCGGCTGTGATTGTGCCTGAATCCGGTCAGTCAGTGTCGCACATGTAGGTTAAACACGTATGACGGCCACACGTCTCCCACGGCGAGGAACATCAACGTCCTCTTCTTTACTTCCTGTTCTCATGTCGGATGTTAAACGTGGTCAAAGGTCGCTGCCTGCCAGTCAGAACTCAGGGCTCCAACCTGACGCCGACTCATCGCACATAAACGCCTGTCCGCTCTGTAGCGGTGGTTGCTAGGGCGGTTGCTAAGGTGTTTCCATGTGTTGTTGTGCGGATGGATGTGAGAACTTGAACTTTTGCAGTGAAGAAGAAGAAGTGAAATCCTGCTGCTGTAGTTTGTTTACGTAGCCTCCTGAAAGCCGACCAATCAGAGCAGAGCGGGCTGATCAGGAGGCGGGGCCTGTTTCAGGCTGCATGAAGGACCAGTAGAAGATCAATGATTATTTATTATAAGCTAAACTTCATAGCGGGCTCCATGCTAACACGTTAGCTAGCTAGCAGTAAACATGTGCAGTGATAACATTATGCTAGCTGCTAGCATGGCTATGCTAAGCTAGGCTAAACTTGATCTGTTGTTGAGGTGAAGCTGTCAGACTGGGAATCTGTGTAAACCAGTTCACCTGAAACTAATGGTCCCACCAGACCAGACCCCATCAGCGTCCCTCCTCCAGACTCCTAATGAGCCTGGGAACCCCCCCCCCCCCCTCGCCCTCCTCCCCCCTCCTCCCCCACAGCAGAACTAGGTGACCCAGTGGACGCAGCCTGCCCCGGGGGTCGGGGGGGCGTCTTCACGTCGTCTCAGGAGCCTCCTTTGTCCGGGACGTCTGGCACGTTAGCCAAACTGAAACGCTGATTTACGGCAGAATAAAGACGTGAAGAAGACGATGAGACGACTTCCTGTCCCCGTTTCTGCCGTCTCGTAGTGACTTGATGCGCCGCAATCCTCTTTTGCTCCTGAAATCTGGGTTAAATGCAAATTGATCCAAGCGATAGCAGACAATAATTACCATCCGACTTATGTATACGTGCAGCAGAGCAGAACCTGATCTGTCTGCGCTGTGCTGCAGACAAAGGAGAGCACGACCTGCAGCTCACTGACTGCAGCTCACTGACTGCAGCTCACTGACTGCAGCTCACTGACTGACTGCAGCTCACTGACTGACTGCAGCTCACTGACTGCAGCTCACTGACTGACTGCAGCTCACTGACTGACTGCAGCTCACTGACTGCAGCTCACTGACTGACTGCAGCTCACTGACTGACTGCAGCTCACTGACTGACTGCAGCTCACTGACTGCAGCTCACTGACTGCAGCTCACTGACTGACTGCAGCTCACTGACTGCAGCTCACTGACTGACTGCAGCTCACTGACTGACTGCAGCTCACTGACTGCAGCTCACTGACTGACTGCAGCTCACTGACTGACTGCAGCTCACTGACTGCAGCTCACTGACTGACTGCAGCTCACTGACTGACTGCAGCTCACTGACTGACTGCAGCTCACTGACTGACTGCAGCTCACTGACTGCAGCTCACTGACTGACAGCAGCTCACTGACTGACTGCAGCTCACTGACTGCAGCTCACTGACTGCAGCTCACTGACTGACAGCAGCTCACTGACTGACTGCAGCTCACTGACTGCAGCTCACTGACTGCAGCTCACTGACTGACTGCAGCTCACTGACTGACTGCAGCTCACTGACTGCAGCTCACTGACTGCAGCTCACTGACTGACAGCAGCTCACTGACTGCAGCTCACTGACTGACTGCAGCTCACTGACTGCAGCTCACTGACTGACTGCAGCTCACTGACTGCAGCTCACTGACTGCAGCTCACTGACTGACTGCAGCTCACTGACTGACTGCAGCTCACTGACTGACTGCAGCTCACTGACTGACTGCAGCTCACTGACTGACTGCAGCTCACTGACTGCAGCTCACTGACTGCAGCTCACTGACTGACTGCAGCTCACTGACTGACAGCAGCTCACTGACTGCAGCTCACTGACTGACTGCAGCTCACTGACTGCAGCTCACTGACTGCAGCTCACTGACTGCAGCTCACTGACTGCAGCTCACTGACTGCAGCTCACTGACTGCAGGTGTCACAGCAACCTTCAGCCTTCATTCACTTATTGATCACTGTTTATATGATCAGCTCTGATCAGCAGTTAAAGTGTGAATGAGCCGACTGGTTTCATCTTTAACAATGTGTTGTATTTTAAAAGCTTGTTATATTATCCATTGTGTCAAATCTGCATCTGAAAAGTAACTAAAGCTGTCAAATAAATGTAGTGGAGTAGAAAGTACAATATTTCCCTCTGAGATGTAGAAAGTAGCATCACATGGAAATAAATATTAAATATTAACAGAAACTTTTTGTTAAAAGTTTTGTTGTTTCTTTGTATTTTACATATTATATAAAGTCTAAAGAGCAGAATTCAGATGTTTGCTGTTGTTTTATCTGCTGATTAAAATACGTGTTTTTCTGCTCTAACTCTTCTTTTTCTTCTTCTTTTGTTTTTCCGGTGCGGCGCTGCTGCTTCGCCACAACCTGAATCATGAAGCAGGTAAGGAAGCAGCCTCGATAAACGCAGTCACACGCTGAGCGCTTCCTCTTTTGTCGGCCGGCTGTCCTTCGCGGCAGTTCCCTTTGCTGCCGGCTCTAATCTGCTGACGCTGGCTTTCACGGGTCGCGTTGACCTCGTCACCACACTGTTGCTTCTTCTTCCATTTCTGAGAACACACACTTTTTGAACACACACCTTCCCGTACGCCCCTCACACTCTTTTATTTCTTCTTTCTTCTTTCTTCTCACTTCCCACTTCTGTAACGTCGCTCTTCACTTTCCTCTCGCTCGCTGGATTCTCGTGTTTTCACGGCTGCTGCTGCTTGAAAACTTTGTGCCACCAAAAGTGTCGACTTTTCAGGAAGTCAGAGGGGAACTGGTTTCTTTGGTACATTGCACTTTCTGGCTTTATCTGACTTATTGTGGCAGTTTAGAGCAAACACGAGCTGTTGAATGTTCACCTGCAGGACTCGGTCAGTCTGCAGCACATGGCCAGAAGTATGTGGACAGCCTGACTGCAGCCTCACACTGTCAGACTCTGTGATGGTGTCCACATACTTTTGGCCGTGTAGTTTGAGTAAAACACTGATATCTTCTGTAGAGCTGCAATGATCAGCTGATCAATCAGCTGTTAACTGTTCTCTGGTTTCTTCACTGACTTTTCACCGTTTTCAGTCTTTGAATCAAACGACTGCTCCGTTAGTTTATAAAGTTTATAAAGTCGAGTTTCAGCTGAAATCATCAGCACAGTTTCTAAATAAGTGTTTGTGTCATTTGCAGCCGTCCAGCAGCTTCTCCTTCTTCTTCTGTCCAGCTCTCTGTCACACCTCACTTCTCCTTTTTCTCTGCTTCATCAGCGTTGAGCTAAAATAGCCGCCGATGGCCGACATGTTGCTGAAGGTGTAACTGCCGCGCTAAGCGACACAGCTCAGAATCAAAGACGCCGTTTGATCGCAGAGCGTTTGAAGCGCTGCGGCCTTTAAATTCAATGTCACGCTGCTGTTCACTTCTCTACGGCGCCATGAGACAAACAGCCAGATGTGAAGATCAGACTGCAGCAGGAGGAGGGAGCCCGATAACAGCCCGATAACAGGCTGATAACCAGGCCGATAACCAGGCCGACAACAGGCCGATAACAGGCCGATAACAGCCCGATAACAGGCCGATAACAGGCCGATAACAGGCCGATAACATGCTGATAACTGGGCCGATAACAGGCCGATAACCAAGACAACAGGCCGACAACAGGCCGATAACAGGCCGATAACCAAGATAACAGGCCGATAACCAAGATAACAGCCCGATAACCAAGATAACAGGCCGATAACCAGACCGATAACAGGCCGATAACAGCCCGATAACAGCCCGATAACAGGCTGATAACAGGCCGATAACCAGACCGATAACAGGCCGATAACAGCCCGATAACAGCCCGATAACAGGCTGATAACCAGCCCAATAACAGCCCAATAACAGCCCGATAACAGGCCGATAACAGCCCGATAACAGGCTGATAACCAGGCCGATAACAGGCCGATAACCAGGCAGATAACAGGCCGATAACCAAGATAACAGGCCGATAACAGGCCGATAACAGGCCGATAACCAGGCAGATAACCAGGCCGATAACCAAGATAACAGGCCGATATCGAGGCCGATAACCAGGCTGAGAGCAGCAGAGGTGTCTGACTCTGGTTCGGTGTGTTAACATGATATTGTCTCTCTATTATTAACCTTATTAAATATGAATCCTCCTGCTTCAAACATCATCACAGTTTTATTTTCCTGTTAAAGTGAGGAACGATACTGAACTTATTACTCAAAGAAATGTTTTAATTTTACTTTAATTGAAGAAGTAAAGTGTGAGTTTGTGTGGAAATATAAAAGCTGCAGAAACACAATGAAACAAAGGAGTCCCAGACCAGAACCCTGTGGGACGCCACCACTCATCCACACTCATCAGACGCTCATTTATTAAACATTTATGATTAAAATAAAATCCAAACTGTTAAATGTTAAAGCAGCTCAATGATTATTGACGAGCTCTCAGACGCCAGCAAAACCCTCCTCTTCCTCTTCCTCCTCCTCTTCCTCCTCCTCTTCCTCCTCCTCTTCTTCTTCTGCTCGTGTATAGACGCTCTCCCTCTCAGGACGCAGAGGGGGAGGAGTCTGGAGAGTCGAGTCTGATGATCGTTAACAAACGAGTGCGCTCCGCTGAAACGCTTTAATTGGTGGAGAGGGCGGCGAATAAAAGGCTTTTATTTTAAAGTGTGGCTGGAGAGGATTAGAAATGTCCCCTCGATGCCGCTGCACAGGGATGGTTTGGGTTTCAAAGTGTTTACCCCCCCCTCCTCACCCTCCTCACCCTCCTCACCCCTCCTCACCCTCCTCACCCTCCTCACCCCTCCTCACCCTCCTCACCCCTCCTCACCCCTCCACAGGAGGGAGTGTTGGAAATAATCTGAACATTTATTGTTCCTCTGATGGCAGGAAACTGTTTATTCTAACATATTCATTAAGTTTATTAATAATCAATAACAAACATGTAGATTGATTGTAATGTTTCAGTTTGGGTCAGTAATGAAAGTCAAACTGGGTCAGTGCTGCTGCTGCCTCCACTCAAACTGGGTCAAACTTTACCAGTGATTTAACCAGTATGGACATAAACCTGCCAGAGACACAGACACATCAGAGCTGAGAGTGACGAGGAGGAGGAGGAAGAGGAGGAAGAGGAGGGAGAGGAGGGAGAGGAGGGAGAGGAGGGAGAGGAGGTAGAGGAGGAGGAGGCTTCCACTCTTCATGACGTCTGGTTGTTGTTCCTGTAGGTCGGTTAGAGTCTGTGGAGGGGTGGAACATCGACACAGAGTAAAAACATGCTGAGAAAATAAAAACAGTCAATAAAGACTTGAAATGAAAAAATCATTATGACGACAGGCTGATATTTAATTAGAAAAACTGTCAGCTGTCTCCTCACACACACACACACACACACACACACACACACTCACCCAAATAGTTCAGTGACCCCGTGTTAACATTCCTACCAGGTTTCTACGAGGAGGGGGCCGCGTGTGTGTTACAGACACGCTCGCTGTCTGTGTGTGTGAAGCTAAAGCAGGAACGATGGCAGCATGAGTCAGGAATGAACCAGGACGCTGCAGCTTCTATTTCAGACCATCTGTGTGACATCTGCCTCTGATCACACACACACACACACACACACACACACACACACACACACACACTGATACACACTGATACACACTAACACACCTGCACAGATGTGTTCACACCTGCAAAGCACGACGAAGCAGAAGCAGGTGGTCAGTGTGTGTGTGTGTGTGTGTGTGTGTGTGTGTGTGTGTGTGTGTGTGTGTGTGTGTGATGACTGGATATAGAGTCTCAGTGACGTCATGTGTTTTCAGTGATATTGAAGCGTGGTCAGACTGTAGATGTTGAACAGATTTAATATATTTCTGCAGCTGAGGTGAAAGACAGGATCAGATCAGATCAGAGGTGATCAGGTTGGTAACAGTTGTTTATTAGTGGCTGGTGTTGCGGAGTCGTAAATGTTGGAGGCGTCAGCGGTGTGAGAGCTGAATGAGCTGTTTTCATTTCTCTGTCCGGTCTGAGTTCAGACGGCAGCCTCGGAGCAGAGGGCATTATGGGGCTTCGCATTGTTTGAGCTCCTGCTGCCGACTGTGTTCCAACAAAAGGACCAGCGTTTATGACCGAGGCCTGCTGGGCCGAAGGAAGCCCAGGAACCCCCCCAACCCCCCCAACCCCCCCCAACCCAACCCTCCCCGCCTCCTCTGCAGGGTTCAGTCACAGAGCAGAGCTGCTGGTTGTTAGCGCTGCTGATCAGCTGATATCTGAAAACCTGCTGCTGTCTGACTGCATGTGTCTTTGCTTCAGTCATTAAACCAGCAGTGCTGTTCATACTGAAGATCCTTCATAATGACCTTACAGTGGAAGTGATGGAGGACTAAACCCACAGTCCTCCTTCTCTACAAACATGGATTTAAAGTTGATGTGAAGCTAATATGAAGCTTCAGCGTCCAAATGAGTCAAATCCAGTAGATATCTTTCAATGTTACAGTCTTTTTAGTGGCAAAGTCCCTCTTTTTGTTTCTATACTTCCACCTGCAGCTCAACAGGGAAACACAAAGAGGAGAATTTGATGCTAAAAAGACTGTAAATGTGTCAGATATCCACTTGATATGACTAACTCAGACTGATGAAGCTGAACAGAAGCTTCACACACACTTTAAATGACTGAAGGTGGGTTTAGTCCTCCATCACTTCCACTGAAGGAGAACAGTGGGAGCACTGGGAACACTGGGAACACTGGGAGCACTGGGAGCACTGGGAACACTGGGAGCACTGGAGCAACAGGTGCGGTGTAGATGAGAGCAGGATCAGTCTGGTCCGCTCTGTAATGGATCACATCCATATTTGATGTAACTGGTGTCTTTAAACCACAAATGGCTGCTCCATCCTGCACTCACAGCCTTTAACTCGTCTCCGTGGTTACGTGGTTTCATCCTCCATCATGTTAACATGCGGTCAGCGCGCAGGACAAAATGGCCGACAGCTTTTACTGTAAGTCTGTAAGAAGGAAAAACAACTGTAGAGTAAACGAGTTTCCATCAACATCACAAAATAAGACACAATAAACTCAGAGATTATATCAATAAATAAATAAAATAAAATAAATAAATAAAATAAAATAAAATAAAATAAAATAAAATAAAATAAAATAAAATAAAATAAAATAAAATAAAATAAAATAAAATAAAATGAATAAATAAATAAATAAATAAAATTAATAAAATAAATAAATAAAATAAAATAAATAAATTAAATAAATAAAATAAAATTAATAAAATAATTAAAAGAACTTTTCTTAATTTCTTCTTTGTTTGAACTTTAGTTTGTGATGAAGAGTCGACATCAACACACATTTAACCTGCTGTGACAGTTTGATCCAGATCCCTGTAGTCCTGATCCGGATCCCTGTAGTCCTGATCCGGATCCCTGTAGTCCTGATCCGGATCCCTGTAGTCCTGATCCAGATTCCTGTAGTCCTGATCCAGATCCCTGCAGTCCTGATCCAGATCCCTGTAGTCCTGATCCAGATCCCTGCAGTCCTGATCCAGATCCCTGTAGTTCTGCTCAGGTCGGTTTAAAGTGATTTAAAGTGAAGCTGTGAACAGACAGGAAGTGGAGACACCTCACAGCTCAGAGGTACAATGGAGACCACATCACGGTGACACTGGGCTCATTGTACCTCCCCCCCCCGCCCCCCCCCCTCCCTCCCCCCAACTCCCCCCCCCCCCAGTGATGTTCAGGACGGCAGCAGCATCACAATCAGACCAGATCCCTTCACGTACTGAGACTGAAGTGGATCCAGCTGGACCTGGAGTCCACCTGAGAGCCAATCAGAGCGCAGCCTGAGTGGCTGAGAGCCAATCACAAAGCTGCAAACATAAGTTTTTACTTGTTCAGAGTCGCTATGGAAACGTGTTGTTTATTTTATAGAATAAACAAACAATCAGTTTAAAAATTGAGCGGAGAGCGTTCCAGGTGTTTCCAGGTGTTTCCAGGTGTCAGTCAGCTGCGCTCTGATTGGTCCACGGCCTCTCAGTGAGTCACAGCAGCAGCGAGGAACTAAAATGACGATTCATAAGTCATTTATGTGATTTCAGCGCCCTGCGGACGTTCGTCCACTTGACTGGAAAGTTCGGCCGCAGGGACGAAACGCCTGTCAGTTCCCCTCACCTCAGCGGCGGCGTGGGGGGGGGGGGGGGGGGGGGTACCCAGGTCACATGCTGGATGAACACATCTGTCAGTCCAAAGGTGTGACCGCAAGCGCTGACCCGGTCCAAAGACACCTCACTTCCTGTTTGTCCTTCACACCCATCAACAGACTGCAGTGAATCACACGCTGCGCTCTGATTGGCTGCAGGAGCCTCTTAAAGGCACACACTCAATTAATTAGTCCATCTACAGAACAGATTAATCTGCAGTATAATTTGCTGTTTCTGTCGTTCTAATGTTTGTTCAGCCGCTGAATAAATAAACAAATAAACAACAGACTGATCTGCTGTATAAACATTAACCATAAAGACCTTTAACACTAATTATCTTTATTTTATTTTTCAGTTTTCAGCAGTAATTTCAATAATAAAATAAAATAAAACCATCAGTGAAATAAACTGGAATTCTGTTCATAAACTACAGTTTATTATTGATTATATCACATTATTAAGTTTTTATTGATTATTAATGAAAAACATTAAAAACAGAGACAGAGTCTAAAAATATCAGAATAATTTTACATCATTGAGTTTAATTTATCTGTAAATGTAGAATTTAAATTAAGAGATTCTTATGTAGTAATACACCTCGTAATTATACAGTAGTAATTATACATGTAGTAATTATACAATAGTAATTATACAGTAGTAATTATACAGTAGTAATTATACAGTAGTAATTATACAATAGTAATTATACAGTAGTAATTATACAGTAGTAATTATACATGTAGTAATTATACAGTAGTAATTATACAGTAGTAATTATACATGTAGTAATTATACAGTAGTAATTATACATGTAGTAATTATACAGTAGTAATTATACATGTAGTAATTATACAGTAGTAATTATACAATAGTAATTATACATTTAGTAATTATACATGTATATAATTATACATGTATGTAATTACACAGTAGTAATTGTACATGTATGTAATTATACAGTAGTAATTATACAGTAGTAATTATACATTTAGTAATTATACATGTATATAATTATACATGTATGTAATTACACAGTAGTAATTGTACATGTATGTAATTATACAGTAGTAATTATACATTTAGTAATTATACAGTAGTAATTATACAGTAGTAATTATACATGTATGTAATTACACATGTATGTAATTACACAGTAGTAATTATACATTTAGTAATTATACAGTAGTAATTATACAGCAGTAATTATACATTTAGTAATTATACAGTAGTAATTATACATGTATGAATTATACAGTAGTAATTACACATGTATGAATTATACAGTAGTAATTATACATGTATGAATTATACAGTAGTAATTACACATGTATGAATTATACAGTAGTAATTATACATTTAGTAATTATACAGCAGTAATTATACATTTAGTAATTATACAGTAGTAATTATACATTTAGTAATTATACAGTAGTAATTATACATTTAGTAATTATACAGCAGTAATTATACAGTAGTAATTATACATGTATGAATTATACAGTAGTAATTATACATTTAGTAATTATACAGTAGTAATTATACATTTAGTAATTATACAGTAGTAATTATACATTTAGTAATTATACAGCAGTAATTATACAGCAGTAATTATACAGTAGTAATTATACATGTATGTAATAAGTGTTTCTACTTAAATAAACTGTATGTTTGTATAAATGTAAGAAGCTGAATGACTAAATGCTCATTATGGGATGTCAGTATGTGCAGACATGGAAGGCTTTAGTAACTGGTTGCTAGGGTGTTGCCAGGTGGTTGCTATGGTGTTTGATATGATATACTAGCTGGTTGCCAGGTGGCGGTTTGTGACTGTAATCTGATTGGTTGCTAAGGCTGTACGGTTGCCGCGGTGCTGCTAGGTGGTTTCTGTATGCCTGAGGTGGTTGTCATGGTGATTTTATTTAACTTTGCAGATTATTTTACAAACTTAATGTCACTTACATGCTTGTTGTGTAGCTTTTGAGCAGAGCACACGGGCCTCCTCAGTGCGCTCCTCTCTGACCTGACGGCTCGTTACGGACGCCGTTACAGGCGGCGAGGCTTCCTCAGAGTTCAGGGTGGCGATGTTTGAGGAGAAACTGATGACAGTCGTGCTTTTCTTCCGTCCAGCTGCAGGTTTCTGTGGACGGACTTCTTGTGAGTCACCGTTAAAGTGACTCCATCAGCAGTTTCACTACTGCAAACTGTTCCAGGAACAGATCCACCGTACCTCCGAACCCCCGCAGCCCGATGTTAAGCAATACCTGCTGCTCTGTGTGTGAGAGTGTGTGTGTGTGTGTGTGTGTGTGTTCATTAGTCTCTAAAATCAATGAGGATGTTTGCATTGACTCATTTTGGTAGAATTAAGGATTCCCAACGGTCACATACACCCTCTCTGCAGATGACTGTCCAGGAAGCACAATCACATTTTGAAATGTCAGATTTTTTTCTGATAACAGAACAAACAACACAGTCAGAAAACGTTGGCATCGAACGTTTCTACAAACCACAGAGACGCTGAATATCTACGTTTCAACATGTGTGATACGCATCATATCAAGATCTGGGTGAAGATGTTTGATGGTTCAGGGTTCAGGGACAGATCAGGGTTTGGGTTCAAACATAAAATAAAATATAAACAGTCTCACTGAAAGCACCCGCTCCTGTTGGTTGTAACAGGAAGTGGACGTTGGCTTCAAGGTGGTCTGGAACCGTTTACTAACCGTCCACCGACCCTCCTGATTGGACGGATCAGCTCATATAGATCACATGTGGACTATGTTGCCGTAGAAACGTTGAGATGATGGTTTTATTGTGGCGAGCAGACAGGAAGGAAGGTCCGGTCATGAGGCCGCTGAGCTCCGGATGAACAGACGCTCCGTCCTGAACGACTGAACGTGTTTATAGCTGTTTAGATTTGTCATGTGACATTATGTCGCGTTACATTTGGCTCCGTCTCGTCATAAAGCGCCACATTAAATCTTCTGATGTTGTTTGGTGTGTTTCTGTGTGTTTTGTATCGTTAGTGGCGTTTTACGTTACAGAGCGTAAAAACATTTCGTCTCGTTTCACTGGTTTGTTGAGTCCTGTGATGTTTTGTTGCTTCGATAAATCAACATTACGAGACTTCACATCGTGTTCCTTCAGTGGAAAGATGTATTTATAGTCTCTTAGTTAATAAAGTTTTATTTCAGCCAATCACGCAGCCCAGCTGTTGGCATGACGACCCCAGTCAGCTGAGTGCGGCTGAGCGGCGGCTGTGTGACTGTCTGATGAGATTAGTTTGGATGTTTGAGAGCAGACAGGTGATAAATAATCACTGAAGCTCATCGTTTCTGTCTCGGAGGTCCACAAACAGGCTTCATGTCGGCTGTGGATCCACATCCACCAGAGACGCCGCCGCTCAGAGGAGAGAAAGTTAGACGGATGTTTCTTTCTTTAAGCGGCGGGAAGTTAAAACACCTGCAGTCATGAATTATTTTGTGTGAAAAGTTTCTGTGAGGCAGGAGGAAGGTATTCATCGGAGGGATTTAATCACAAGAAGCTCTGCTCTTCCTCTTCTTCCCCTCGTGACGATTCATCTTCCACCTGGGAAGATGAATAATTCAGACATTTTGGGAACCCCCCACCTCCCCCTCCTCCCCCGCCACACACACACACACACACACACACACACACACACACACACACACACACAGGCTGCTGGGCTCTAAACCCTCAAACTGCTTCATCATTGCCAGAAGACGTGTGAACGCCTGTATCCATTATTCACACTTAAAGTCTGACTTTCTCTTAAGGCAACCTAGATTTCTATAGAGGGGGGGTATTAACCTCCACACCCCCTCCCCTCACCCTTCCTCCCCCCCCTCCCCCACCTGCCACAGAGACTGATGATTAATTAAACACTT
>CM055850.1:31876278-31882070 GCA_029490765.1 Euthynnus affinis
CTGTGCTTTCAGACAGTTTCTGTGCTTTCAGACGGTTTCTGTTCTTTCAGACGGTTTCTGTGCTTTCAGACGGTTTCTGTGCTTTCAGACGGTTTCTGTGCTTTCAGACAGTTTCTGTGCTTTCAGACGGTTTCTGTGCTTTCAGACAGTTTCTGTGCTTTCAGTCGGTTTCTGTGCTTTCAGTCGGTTTCTGTATTTTCAGACGGTTTCTGTACTTTCAGACGGTTTCTGTGCTTTCAGACAGTTTCTGTGCTTTCAGTCGGTTTCTGTACTTTCAGACGGTTTCTGTGCTTTCAGACAGTTTCTGTGCTTTCAGACGGTTTCTGTGCTTTCAGACAGTTTCTGTATTTTCAGACGGTTTCTGTGCTTTCAGTCAGTTTCTGTGCTTTCAGACGGTTTCTGTGCTTTCAGACGGTTTCTGTGCTTTCAGACGGTTTCTATGCTTTCAGTCAGTTTCTGTGCTTTCAGACGGTTTCTGTGCTTTCAGACGGTTTCTGTGCTTTCAGACGGTTTCTATGCTTTCAGTCAGTTTCTGTGCTTTCAGACGGTTTCTATGCTTTCAGACGGTTTCTTTGCTTTCAGTGGGTTTCTGTGCTTTCAGTGGGTTTCTGTGCTTTCAGACGGTTTCTGTGCTTTCAGTCGGTTTCTGTGCTTTCAGACGGTTTCTATGCTTTCAGACAGTTTCTGTGCTTTCAGTCAGTTTCTGTGCTTTCAGACGGTTTCTGTGCTTTCAGTCGGTTTCTGTGCTTTCAGACGGTTTCTGTGCTTTCAGACGGTTTCTGTGCTTTCAGACAGTTTCTGTGCTTTCAGACGGTTTCTGTGCTTTCAGACAGTTTCTGTATTTTCAGACGGTTTCTGTGCTTTCAGTCAGTTTCTGTGCTTTCAGACGGTTTCTGTGCTTTCAGACGGTTTCTGTGCTTTCAGACGGTTTCTATGCTTTCAGTCAGTTTCTGTGCTTTCAGACGGTTTGTGCTTTCAGACAGTTTCTATGCTTTCAGACGGTTTCTGTGCTTTCAGTCGGTTTCTGTACTTTCAGTGGGTTTCTGTGCTTTCAGTGGGTTTCTGTGCTTTCAGTCGGTTTCTGTGCTTTCAGTGGGTTTCTGTGCTTTCAGACGGTTTCTGTGCTTTCAGACGGTTTCTGTGCTTTCAGTGGGTTTCTGTGCTTTCAGACGGTTTCTGTGCTTTCAGACGGTTTCTGTGCTTTCAGTGGGTTTCTGTGCTTTCAGTCGGTTTCTGTGCTTTCAGTCGGTTTCTGTTCTTTCAGACGGTTTCTGTGCTTTCAGTGGGTTTCCGTGCTTTCAGACGGTTTCTGTGCTTTCAGTCAGTTTCTGTGCTTTCAGACGGTTTCTGTGCTTTCAGTGGGTTTCCGTGCTGTCTGTTGCCGCGGCGATGGGCGAGCTGCATTAGGATGAAGCGCAGTCGTCTCTCTCACTTTGTGGCAGCTCAGAGACATTTTTCGTGCTGTTCCAGTCGGAGAGTAAAATATCCTGAACTCTCTGCGGTTTGTGTTTTTTTTTAGGCAAAGACATCTCTGCTCCCTCCTCCCTCCTCCTCCCTCCTCCTCCCCCCTCCCCCCCTGCTCCTCCCCCCCTCCTCCTCCCACCCTGCGAGGGGTGAATTACAGAGCGACTCTCCTTTTTTTGTTTTCAAAATGGTCGACCACATGGGGGAAAAGGCTGGGATGTGGTGACTATAATTACACAGCAGTCTGCCAACAGGTCACCGATGGAAACTCTCAGCGCCTCCCCCTCCCTCCCCCCTCCCTCCCCCGTCTCCCCCCCGTCACCACTGTCTTTTAGGGATTTTTCTCCATTCTTAGATCCTCAGTCTGCATAGCGAAGAAATTATCAGGTTTCTGCTGCCAGGAGTCGGTCTAAAGGTCGCAGTCAGGATCAGGATCAGGATCAGGATCAGGACTTTCTGCAGTCAGAGACAGACGCTGGCAGTCGACGTCATTCTGTTTGTTCCTCATCTAAAGTCAATAATGTTCTCTACAAGTTATTTTACAGTTTCAGACCTGCTGATTATTTTCTCAGTTAACTGATTAATCGTCTGTAAATCTTCATTAATGTTTAAAATGATCAGAGGTTCAAACATATTCAGTTTATAATGAAGCTCTGAGGTCGTTTAGAAACCAGAGAATTGACGGTATTTTTGCTAAAAATGATTAATAGATTATTGAAATCGCAGCAGAATATTTTTCAGTTTTCTTTCAGCAGCTTTCAATAAATTAAACATTAAATCACAAACTTCAGAAAAAGGAACAAGAGCATAAAAATGCAGTGACCTGCAGTCATTATGAACTTTGCCTCTGTAGTCCCTCCTCTGTGCTGTCGCCTCAGTAACAGCTCCTTCCTGTCAGGGAGGTCATGTGATCGGGGACGGCGGGCGTCCCCTGAGGAGCTGGCGAGGCCTCCTCGGAGGCTCCAGAGGAAACAGCGGGAACAATAGAGACGCAAATATTTACTGCAGCTCAGCTCATAATCGACCTGCAGGAACATTAATGACCTGACAGCGAGTGTGTGTGTGTGTGTGTGTGTGTGTGTGTGTGTGTGTGTGTGTGTGTGTGTGTGTGTTACAGCTGTAATGAAATGAGGAATAAAAAGGAAAGAACACAGTTTCTAAAAGCTCAGTTTTTTTAAATCATCTTCCTCATCTCCGTCACTTCCTAACCTTCTCATTTCCTTCCATAAAACCAGTTTCCATCCCTCTGATGCTTCACACAGGAAAGGAAACCAGGAGATTCAGATAGAAGCAGTTTGATGAGTGAATACTGAAGCTGTCGAGGAGTGTGAAGGATGTAATAACGTTGGGAAGGTTGTTGGTGTTGTAGTTCAGAAACAGACACTGACCAGAAAATAGATGACAGACAGGAAACAGAGCAGCTCAGTTTGTGTTTCAGCCTCCAACCGGCCGCTGAACACCTCCACCTCTCTGTGCCGATGTGATGGAGTTTCAGCCTGAGGCTAAAATCCATCAGAGTGAATCAGGTCACACAGAGAAATTAAAAAGCTTCACATCGATCTCGTGTTTGTTTTCAGTTTATTACATCAGCGCAGAGGAAAAGGAAGAGCCCCAAATCATCAAAACACTTTTTTCTTTTTTTCACTGAAGGAAAGAGGAAGTTTATTTTCTGGTTTGTGCAGAAACAGAAATGTTGTAACTCTGAACACGAGGAAAAAGATCGACTCCTGTCTGCCTTCACTTTACAGTCTGATGTGTTTTTAGCTCTGAGGTCAGATCGCGTCTTTGCTCCACGTTCTGCTTTGTTTTCACTGTTTTTCTGGTTTCTGTGAATCATGGAAAACCATAAAATCCACAACGCTGCAGAAACATTTTCAAACAACAAAAAAACATCCAAGAGTGAAAAAAAACACGAATCACAGACAAACCTGAACTGTAATAATAATAATAATAATAAAATCTTAGTTATTGAACGAGTCTGCAGCAGAATGGTTCACATTCATGCACATAAAATACAGATTCATCTAAATTATTACAGTCAGTCATTAATAACGCAAAGCAAATTTAATTAAACTATAGTTTTCAGTTTTTGACAGTCAGAGTTATTGAGATGGTAAAATAATCATTTTTAAACAGATTTTTCTGGTTTTCTATCACAGTAAAGTGAATATCTTTGATTTTGAGATGAAATCAGGCTGCTGTGAAACAGAGAGTCCTGATATGACTGAAACTGATAAGAATCGAACATGTTAATACTGTGACAGGAGCAGCTTCAGGTGTTAAAGTCTGAGCTGTTAGTGAAGGGAGTTGTTGCGTCAGTGAGGCCGTGTGTTGGCTCTGTGTGTGTGTGGGTGTGTTGGTGTGTGTGGGGGGCCGGTGGGGGGCCGGCGGGGGCCCCTGAACATTTGTTGGGAGCAGTAACATGTGCGCAGGCCGGGCACAGATGGTGTCTTCATATCAGAGGAGGAGGAGGAGGAAGGCTCTCCTCTCTGCTGTGGTTTCCAGCCTGTTGCTACCGGGCCCCCGCAGATTAATGGGGCTTTAATTCAATTAGGGGCCGGACACTGTTGACGCCTCACGGCGGGGCCCGACCCACCACTTCCTGTACCGACGACACACCCAGAATGCAACAGCAAACATGTGCTGAGTGCAGTAAAGCGCAGCAGCAGCATGTTTTTACTGGAGCAGCCCGAACACATGAATCTGTTTCTGAAAACGTCACGACAAACTAGTGAAGCTGTAAACACGACAGCGCTACTGCACATGCTCAGTAGCGTCTGCCGTACACAGAGACTCTCCAGAGACTGGAGACATGATGCTTCATGATGAAGGAACACGTCGTCCAGTAAAGCGATGTGACTCACTGACGGGTTTTAATAGTTTCTAGACTTTTAAGTAGGAAGAGTTTGTAGCTGGTTTCACTCTGACAGGAGATTTATTGACAATAAGAGAACTACCACATCCTATTTATTGATTGATTGACTGTAAAACACAATCATAATCTTACCTATCTCTGTACCAACAGCCTAAAGAGCAGTCAGTCAACTCATCCAGTAACAGATAACTCCAGTAAAATAAAGAACATATTATTAGTAGTACTGAACAGACGCAGTGTGAGTGTTGGTCTGTAGCACTAACTCTCCTTCAGGCTGAGCGACTGTAACCTCTCAGACAGAAGCTGTGCAGCTCTGTCCTCAGTTCTCAGCTCCCAGTCCTCCAGTCTGAGAGACCTGAGTAACAACAACCTGCAGGACTCAGGAGAGAAGCTGTGCAGCTCTGTCCTCAGTTCTCAGCTCCCAGTCCTCCAGTCTGAGAGACCTGAGTGACAACAACCTGCAGGACTCAGGAGAGAAGCTGCTGTCAGATGGACGGAAGAGTCACGCTGTGCAGGAATAGTTTCATGTTTGGAATGATTTGCTTCCTGTAGAAGGTTAAGATGAGAGTATTGATTAGATTGATCCTTTAATATAAACACTATTCAGCCTGTTTTCACCACATTCAGGCTTTTACTGATCTGCAGGCGTCCACATATTTTTGGCCATGTGTGTGTGTGTGTGTTGCTCTGATGCATCATTTCCTGCTTGTAGCCGCTAGGCAGCGACCTCATTTTCCACAGCAGCATCTGTCTCACCTTCCCTCCTCCTCCCCCCTCCTCCCCCCTCCTCCCCCCAGTCGTCGCTCAGGTGATCTGCTCTCAGGCGAGAGAGAGAGAGAGAGAGAGAGAGAGGGAGAGAGAGAGGGAGGGAGGGAGCTGGTTTCATCTCTCATTACCTTGCAGCGAGCGGCAGGATGTGGACGCAGCACCTGGATCTTTGTGTGGATTTACAGCCGGATGGCTTCTGTTCACTGGTTTTAATGGTTTTAATGGTTTTTGCACCTGGATGATCGACACATGATGGGATGTTTGTGTCTGATGAGGAGATCAATCAGATCGATCACGTCAATCAGACGTTACATTCTGTGTGAAAGGATGAAATCTGTCGGAGCTGACGGTGATTTGATCCAGCCTGAAGCCCCCGCCCTCCTCGCTCTGCACTGAGGCTTCTCAGCAAACGGAGAGCTGTGATTGGCTGCTGTAATCTGAGCCTCACATTCAGGTTTGATGCAGCGATCAATAGTTTAATTTAAAGACTTTATCATCAGTTATTATTTATCAAGCAGAAGATGACGAACATTTAGTTCTCCTGCTCTTCATCTCATTGATCGATTGATGATTGATTCTGATATTCAGCAGACGAAGAGGAAGTGTTGGTGGAGGAATGTTAAATATGATGAGATATTATTATTATTATTATTATTATTATTATTATTATTATTATTATTAGATG